>PISW01015125.1:0-18165 GCA_004023785.1 Mungos mungo | reverse complement strand
CAACAGAAAGTCCACAGCTCCGCCATCTTGCTTAGAATAACTCAGAATCGCGTGGCCTCCTTCCTAGAGATAGATGGCCGCCGGTTGCAAAGATGACATTCTGGCTGTCTTCTCATCTGTTAAATCGTGGGCTTTGTCAGAGCCATTCCTCGGGAAAGGGTCACGTGGGAAAACCACAGCTCCAACAACTCCTTCCTCAGGAGGAAAACCAGCCACCGCATCCCTTGTCCGTGTGCCTCCCCGTCACCTCACAGCAACATGCACGCTAGGGAAAGACAGGCTCTCCTGCTCCTCAGATGCAACCCGGGCCACGTGGCAGCAAGTTGCCACCGGGCCCAGAGCGCCAGTGTCTGAGAGCTCAGGCCAGAGGAGACTGTCCCTCTGGGCCACACACTGCTCTTCAGGAAACAAGCGAGCATGCCGGGCATTCGTATGTGTCTGGAGACCACAGGAGAAGGTTCCAGATCCTCCTTTCCCCGCCCCCACACACCAAATCCACGTCTCCGTATTTTTAAAGGGAAAGGCATGAGAGAAAAAAAGCACAAACAGGTATGGTTGACTTTATGACACGCAGCCCTTCCCGGAGAGAAAGGCAGCCAGGAGACGCAGGCACTGCTGCCGACCTGGTCAGCCTCAGGCAGCTGCTCGCCAGCTCTGGGCCTCAGTCTCCTGTCTCGAACAAGGAGGCTCTCTGCTCTGCCAGCGCCCCTCCATGCTGCTGACTCGCCTCTGAGTTTCTCAGGGGGCAGGGACAGACCCCTGGATGTTTTCAGAGCTGAAAAGAAGGCCCTAGGGGGAGGGAGAGAGGGAGGAGGGAGAGAAGGAGGGGTGGAAGGAGAGGCAGAGGGAGGAGGGCCGTTCAGCCACAGCACTGTGTCGAATGACAGAGCTAATGGAAAGGTCTTGTGAACTGGAGAGAATCCACAAAATTTAATCTGAAGTGATGAATGCCACTGTGAAGGTCAATTGCTAGTAACAATGATGACATGGACATGAAAAAATAACTTGCTTCTTGTAAGGAGTTGAATGAAAACAGTTCATTCATTTATAAAACATTCATCTGCCTTCAGCGTTTTACGCGGTAATACGCCTTCATGGAATTGAGTAAAAGTGACCCATGATTACATCAACTTCTGAACTTTTTTCTGTTTTGTTTTTACTGTTTTATTTTCTTTTTTAAAGTTTTATTCATTTAGATAAGCCCGACTTGAGGCTTGAACTCATGACCCTGAGACCAAGAGTCGTGTGCTCAGCCGACTCAGCCAGCCGGCCGCCTCTCAACTTCTGAACTTCTTGACTCTGTCTGGACATTACTGTGATTCATGAGCAGAGAGACATTTTATAGGTGTTCTCAAATTTTCTTTTTTTTGTTGCCTTTTTATACTTTAGAAAAATTTAAATGTGTGTTATACAGATATATAATTAGCCAGAAAAAGCTCCTTTGCCGGAGTCTGGGCTCCAGCAGGTCCAGGGTTCCCTGAAAGGATGGACGGTGTCGGCAAAAGATAAAGTGGGAGAGCCTCAGCTTTCTTTCTGATCACCAGGCCGGCGTCTCCGCCCTTTCAGCAGGCATCTCTTTATTTATAGATGAAGTGTTAACATGACATCAAAAAAGTGGAATTGTTACTACAAAGAATTCTCAGTGACAAGAAGTTTTAAAAAGTGTACAGAAGCAAGTTTTACAGAGGCACTTTTGCAGAATTGCTCTAATTTTAGTGAGATAGTTAATTTTTACAAATAGGATAACAAGGTATTCTCAGTGAAAAGCAGATAACATACGCATCTGTTTAAACCAGTAGTAAATCTTACAACTAAGAAGATGGCAGGGTAGCAAACACATTTGTTTATATCAATAACGCTAAGATTCAGGAAAGGCTAGGCTCGGAGTCATTCCGTCTGGCTCACAAAAAGAAGAATGTATTTGCGCTGGTTAGGAAGCTGCTTGTGTCAACCTTGTTATTTGCTGTTGAAGGTGTGAGCACCACAGGGGCCCTAGATGTGCTGGCCTTTGAGTATGAGTTTACGTTGTAACTACTCTTCCCCGTCCTCATAACGGGAATCAGTGTAAGGGAAGGTATTTGTGGTACTGATTAGCCAAGGTCTGTGCAGTAACTTATGTCCGGCGCTTGTGTGTTTCTTATCTCTAAGTTAGGCTCTTTTTCTCCGGGCCAGAGTTAATAGTAACTCTTGTCTTCTTTAACCCCCTTCATTATCTGTGTCTTAGGTTTGTGCGGCTCATGAGAAGAGCTTTCGACGAACATCTGCAGGGCCTTGTCTACATTCTTCTTTGTAGAGGTGGGGGAGCTTCTCCCCACGAGGTATCTGTGTGGGGAACATCGGTCTGATCTGGAACATCGTGAGGCCTGATCATAACAGCAGCCCCATTTCCAATACGAGCCGGTAGTAGAAGGAGATGCCAGTTTCGCTTCCTGGCAGGAGCCGTGCAGACGTCCGCCATTTCCTTGCCGTGACCGTGTCATCCAGCGCGGCCGGCACGGCGCCCAGCCACTCGTCTTCTCCCTGACCAGGTGCAGTCACGCCTCAGGGACAGGGCAGGGGACAGGCCGCTCCTGACACTAAGCAGCAAGGCACTTGGAGGTTTGGTGCCCAAGCAGAAATGAAAGTTTCAAGATGGTAGATTTGGAAGCTGTCTGGGGGCAGGAGACCCTGCGAACTTGCCGCCCCCTCACCGGGAACTTTCACTCTACCGGCGCGTTCAGACAGCTCGCGGCTCGGCCAATAGAGCTGGCGAGGGCCAGTCTAAAAATAAGTCTTTAAAAAAATTTTTTCTTTAAATTTTGTTTTACTGTTTTATTTATTTTTGAAAGAGAAAGAAAGAGACAGTGTGAGCAAGGGAGGGTCAGAGAGAGAGGGAGACAGAGAATCTGAAAACAGGCTCCAGGCTCTGAGCTAGCTGTCAGCACAGAGCCTGACACGGGGCTTGAACCCACGAACCACGAGATCATGACCTGAGCTGAAGTCGGAGGCTTAACTGACTGAGCCACCCAGGTAACCCCAAAATAAGTTTATTTTAATTAGTGTGAACTTCACAGCTAAAAATCTTTGATAAGAAACAGGTTTGGTATTTTTTTCTTCATCATGTAGGATGTTTTGAGAATAGTAAACAAAAGCAGCTCAATACTATTAGCAAATTTCTCTTGTTTCTTCTCAAAATGACCTGGTACAATTGTGCGAAGACTCTGGCACTCTGGAGGCTGACTGAGTTTGTCGTCAAGCGAGTTTTGCAGGAAGATGAAACAACCCCTTTCTAGAGGGAATACAGTCATTGGCCAGTTTTTTTTCTTGCTGAAAATTAAATGTAAATCTTAAATTTGAATACTGCTTAAAAGTTAAATATCAGGGCGCCTGGATGGCTCAACTGGTCGTGTCCAACTCTTGATTGCAGCTCAGGTCGTGACCTCATGTTCCCACGGTTTGCGAGGTCGAGCCCTGAGTAGGGCTCTGCTTTTTTAGCACTGGGGCAGGCTGGAGATCCTCTCTTCCCCTCTCTCTGTCTGTCCCTTCTCCGCGCTGTCTCTCTCTCAGAATAAAGAAACAAATAAAATTTTAAAAAGTTGAATATCAATTACTTTTGTATTTTTGCCAAGTATGAGATTTATAAGTAGCCTTTAATAACTGGCAATAAGGATGAACCACGGAAGTTGTAACCTGTTCGGACAGAGCGATTTGCCTTCTGTGTGTTGTTCTGCCATCAGCAGGAGAGGGATAAACTGTGGGCAGCCGACACCAGGGCTTTTTCCTAATAGCCCCCAGATACAATGTGATTTTCCCATTTCAAAAGTGCAAAAAGTGCATTCTCTTTTCCTCAGTAAATGAGGTTTTGGTTGCAGAGCGATGGGTAGGTTTCAAGAAGAGGGAAGGGGGTGAGTCAAAGGAAACAGGCTCGTTTTAAGCCGGTGACCTTTTAAAAGTTCATGAGCAGCAAATATTCATCCTGTTGTCAAAATAATGGATGATTTAAAGTCAGGGTGTGAAACGGTTGCTAAGGAAGCGTCAGGGCCGACGCCATTGTGCAGCCGGAGAGGCCCCGGCGGGAAGTCGCCTTGTCCTGAAGGGCCTGGGGCCCCCTGGCGTCGGCCACCCCGCGGAGGCGGCCACACGGGCTTGCTGTGCGACAGGCCGCTCCTCCGACATGTTTCCGAAGGGCGTGCTTTGAGTTCCCCGTTGACCGGACACAATCACCCAGATAAAGTAGGAGCCATTCTTTTGCCCCTTGGCTCGCTGGAAATTTTCACATTTCCATTTGCTAGAATGTGGATCGTTTCACAAGAGGAGCACCAGTAAGACCCATCAGCGTTCTTGTCCCTCAGCCCAAAGGCGTTTCACAGATGCTTGTGTTTGTCTTGTGTTCCTTTAGGAATGGTGATTCGGAAAGATGCCCCACGTAAGGCTACTGGCCTCCGAAGGTTCTAAAGATCATTGCCCAGAACGAGTGCTTTGGGGAGCTCTCTGGGAATTCTTTTTGAATTGAATTATTAAAGAAACAAACAGGGGCACCTGGGGGGCTCAGTCGGTTTAAGCCTCTGACTTCAGCTCAGCTCATGATCTCGCGGTTCGTGGGTTCGGGCCCCGTGTCAGGCTCCGTCATCATAGCTCGGAGCCCGGAGCCTGCTTCGAATTCTGTGTCTCCCCCTCTCTCTGCCCGTCCCTGACTCATGCTCTCTCACTCTCTTTCTCTCTCTCTCTCTCTCAAAAATAAACATTTGAAGAAAAGAAAAGAAAAACAAACAAAAACTAAAAAAAATAAAAGTAAATAAACATAGAGCTATACTCCAACCCTCCAGAACAGAGTTCTAATCTTGTCATATTTGCTTCCAAGTTAGGATCCTTTCTTCCAGGTGAAGGAAAAGTTATCTGTAACATTGATTATCTTCTGATCCTGAGTCCCAACCTCCTTCTGACCCTCCAGCAGCAGTGGTGCTTGGGAACCTGGTGTGTTCATTTCCATTTAACTTTTATGTGTATATTCAGGAGCAACGGAGTCTCTTGTGTATACTTTTAAAATACACACAGTAATGCATGAATATTTTTTAATTTTTTAAAAATGTTTATTAATTTTTGAGATAGACACAGAGTGTGAGCAGAGGAGGGGCAGAGAGAGAGGGAGACAGAATCTGAAGCAGGCTCCAGGCTCTGAGCTGTCAGCACAGAGCCTGATGTGGGGCTCGAACCCATGAACTGTGAGATCATGGCCTGAGCTGAAGTCGGACACTTCACCAACTGAGCCACCCAGGCGCCCCACATGAATATTTCTCTAGGTCCCTACAACTTGCTTTATCCCCTTAACATTCTAATTTCTGTTATTGCAAAACTCTTCCTATTTAATAGTCACTTTCGAAGTGGACTGGAAATGCAAACAAATTACATAAGTCAAAGATCATCGTGTCCAAGTCACATTCATTTTCCCTTTACACAGTTAGAAGTTCTGTCTGTTTCCACTGACATTTTACTCTGCTGCTGTTGTTGTTTTCCAACTTGGCTTTCAGGGGAGACTGATTACATTGTAAAGGCCCCTTATTGGGGATTCTTAAAGACGCTGGTGGTATAGGCAAGTGAGTTTCCTAGACAATCGCCAGATCTTTTTTTTAACTGAAAATGTTTGCAGGAAGCCTTTCCCAAGTGCCGCTGTAAACACTTCTCAACCTTAAAAACGAAAGAAAAAACAAAAGATGTTGAGCCTGCTTATTGAATCGCGTGATTGGTTGTAATTCATCTCTTTGAAGATTTTCCAGGGTTAAGGGCCGGTTTTCCTTGTTACAAATGACCTTGTGTGGTTCTGAATTCTTATATCCAGATTTTATGGATTTTTTTTATCCATTTACTTACAGTCACACCAGCAGTTATTTCTGCTGTGACCCACGGTTAAAAGTCTGGAAAGCCTCTCCTTCCTTCTCTTACCTGCTTCTTACTAGATTGTCACCTGAAAATTTTCACAGTAAACAAAGTAACCCAAGCTCGCCTTTTATCAGTGAAGATCTCATTTAGTGGAGAAGTCCGTTTTCTTCCCTATTTTTAGTTTTGGCTACATCCTCGTTAAAATCACTAACCCCGAGGATCTGAACTTTTCTGAAATTTGATTCATAGAAAGAAAAAGTAAACATTTGGAAGTTAGAAATATTTTCTAACTTCTAAAGTTTATACTGTTGAGAATATGGAAAGAAATAGCCAAGAAATAGGGAACAAGGTGTCATCACAAAATGTAAGAACAACTTTTCAAACATTCCTGTCATAGCAACACGAAGCAAACTTTCTGCGGAGCAGCATTTCAGACGTGGAAGCTTCTAAGAGGACTCCTGATGTTGACATGCAGTGATTAAACAAACAAGAGAAGTGATATTTTCTCTCTCTTTTTTTTAACATTTTATTAATTTTTGAGAGACAGAGAGAGACAGTGTGATCAGGGGAGGGTCAGAGAGAGAGAGGGAGACACAGAATCTGAAGATAGGCTCCAGGCTCTGAGCTGTCAGCACACAGCCTGACGCGGGGCTCGAACCCACAGACCATGAGATCATGACCTGAGCTGAAGCCGACGCTTAACCAACTGAGCCACCCAGGCGCCCCGAGAAATGATATTTTCAAGCAAAAAATCGATGATTTCTTCTGCCAAGATGGAAGAGACCAGATATGCATATTTTAAAACAATCATTCGTGCTGTTTGAGCCAACAAATGTGAAAGCTCACTAATTTGAACCTGAAGTCATTTAAAATGAAAATTCAGAGGTGGACACATGCTTTCACAGATTGTTTTGCCTGTCTACTTAAAAAAAAGGCTGTGGCCGAGGGAAACGACAAGAAGGAGTCTGTTGAAGAAGTCACGTGCCTGTGGGGAAAACTCACTTCCCTGCTGTCTGGGACAGGAGTGGTTTGCGGGCCGATGCACTCCTGGACCGTCGCAGGCTGCAAGGCTGGAAGGTTCCATTTCACCGTGGGCACCTCCCAACGCTAAAATTCTGCTTCTTCTGAAACACCCTGTCCTTCAGATTTTCCCTCTGTCAGGGATTCTTGCTTCCCAGCAAAATGGAGGACGGGCTTCCGTCCCCTGTGGGCTAAAGAAAGCGTCTGAGAGCCTTTGGCCGAAAAACCGTCTTCTAATGATTCATTTGGGAAGTAAAGTTCCCATTAAAATATGTGATGAGAAATGATGACAATCATTAGCTCCCAGAGCAGGGAAGGGACCCTTCCAGAGGAAGATACAGAGACCCCGAGCGGCACCCCAAGTATGGCTACCTCCCTGGGGCTAAGCCAGGTCCTCCGCTCAGGCAAGGAAGGAAGCTGGGAAGGACACAGAGAGTGTCCGAGGACGAGGGGCTGAGGGCCATCGGTACAGCTTCTGTGACGCGGAACCCCAGCACCGGGAAGCAGAGGGCTTGGAAGGGGTTAAGGTTCTTGGGCTCTTCCCCTGACGTTTGAGGATTTTACCCGACGAGACAGGTGGACACACAAGTTTGGGGACCATGAAGGGAGCATTTAGCCCAACTGGGCTGCATTTAATAACGGAAGCGCCTCCCCGGGAACTCTGAGCGTGACCCCTGGAGAGTGGTGTCATTTCCTCGTCAGACTTTCTTCGAACCACACAAGGTGTGATTGTTCGCCTTGTCAGGGGGCTCAGAGCATTTTTCGTTGTTTAAATAAGAGATTATCAGGGTTAAACATTATCTGAGTCTCACAGAACTACAAATACTGCAGGTGGAACTTTTAAGGAAGTATTTCAGGCACAGTAACACATGTGTGGTGGACATCGCTGGGCCAGGCTCTGCGGGCCCGTCCGCCCGGCCCCGGACCGCGAGGGTCACCCACACAGTCCATGGCCCGAGGCCGCTGGAGTTAGCCCGGTGGGGCTGTGGTCAGGCCTGGGCGTATTCTAGTGTAGACAGCACTGGGCAGTCCACACACTCAGAACTACCACCAGCTTCCCACCTAGAGCCCAACTGAGGCACGGGAGGGGGGCAGGGCTCTCCAAATTCGCCTTTTCCTTCGTTTGCATCTTTTTTTTTCTTTTTACACCGGAGATTTGATAGAGGTGAGATCAGGACCTTGGAATTACTTTTTTTTTTTGGCCATTTTCACAAGCGTTTCCCTTGTTTCACTTACAGAATCATTGATGAACATAATAAGGTTGTTGGAAGAAATGAGTGGAATTTTCTGCTGGCTTTGTGGGAGTCAGCAGAAATCCCCACTGGGCCACCGCCCCACGTCAGAAGGTGGCTGCTGGCCCCGGGGACTCGGGGATGTGCTCCCGTCCGTAGGGCCTGAAGGAAGTGTGGCCGGAGGCACACTGGCCCCTGTGGGGGCCCCCCCCCACCCCGAGACCTCATGGCCGCCGTGCGTGTGGTCAGACACCGGAACCATCTCTGGCACCCTGCAGGTGCCAAGGAATGAAGCCGGTTCACCTCTCAGGTTTCTTTCACTCTGTAACAATAGAGAGGCCCTGGGGGCTCCCTGGGGGCTCCCACAGTTCAATCCGTACAGAAATGGCACATACTTGGGGCCCTGTCTTTCAGCCACAGGTCATACTGGGCATGACAGACGGAAGTACTAGCTAAACATGAGTCCTGCCCTCGAAACCTCGGTCTGTGAATCGAATTCCGCCACCTGCGTTGTGTCCCTCAGGGAGGACTCTGTCCTGTGGGGAGCACAGGCCTTGGGCCAGGAGTGAGGGCGTACCCTGCAGGCCTGTGGTGGGGTGAGGGGGGCCTGCAGGGGTGCGTGCGAGGGGCCTGTGTGTGCCTGGGCTGGAGTAGCCAGCTGTGTCTGCTGTCACTTAGCCCGTCCCCTGTGCTTAAGTCCTGACGTCAGTGGGTAGAGAATGAAGTGACACTCGCGCATGGACGGGACACGGGGGCCGGGGGAGAGCCCAGCTGGAAGGCTGATAAACACCTTCGGGGCAGAGATGCTGAACCCAGAGCTGTGGCCGTGACGCTCTCCTGGAAGGACGGGCTGTGTGTCCTGAGAACCGGCGTCTGAAGGGACTCCATTGTTTCTGGGACGGGAACTCGGAGCTTCTCTTCAAGCCCTTGAAACTCACAGAGCTTCCTGAAATAGAAGGCGGCCCGTTACGTGTAAACATGTGCCCAGAGAGCATTCCGGAAGGATGCGAGGAAAGTGTAGTTTCATCTCAGCAGTGGGTACGGTGATCGGGGTTGGGAGGGAGCCTGGCATCTCCACGCAACCCCTTTCTGCGTGTTTGTTTGCTTTTTTTAGCCGAGCAGACGCTGCCTGACGATGGGAAAGTCCCTGCGCTCTGAGACGGGCCGCCCTCTGATCTGACGCCTTGACTCACAGTCGGCGGGCCTCCCAAGGCCCAGGACTCTCTCACAGTCCTGAGAGGAAAAGCCCACCTTTCCCCGCCTCTGTTGTTCTGCATTTAGCTTTGCTTTGGTTTTATTTGGCAATATTTCTATTGTAGTGTTTGCCTAGAGATTGAAACTAAGATCTTGCCAGGATTCTTTTTTCTTAATGAGATATAATTGACACATGACGTCATATTAGTTTCAGGGTACAACATAATGATTCAAAAGCCAGGACTGCTTGTTTGAGCAAAAGAACTGTTTTCTTCAGATGTTAATATATCCGTCAATATTTTCTGGAATCTCACCATAAGAAAAAAATCAGTCACATTATAGATCATGGACGATCTCTTCCTCTACATGGAGATGGTGTCTATCGAGTCCCTTACAACGCTTTTTAAGTGTTTTTTTAGATGTTTATTGTTTTTGAGAGAGACAGAGATGGAGCACGAGCAGGGGAGGGTCAGAGAGAGAGGGAGACACAGAATCGGAAGCAGGCTCCAGGCTCCGAGATGTCGGCACAGAACCCGACGCAGGGCTCGAACCCACGAACCATGAGATCATGACCTGAGCTGAAGTCGGATGCTTAACTCCCAGGCGCCCTTAGTCCCTGATAGCCCTTAAGATAGCATGTGGCGTGAATAATTTGTTATCTTTAGCGCACACACAACCCCCAGAGGCAGAAGCGCTAAGAAGGGGGCTAGACAGTTCTCGGACCCGAGCAGGGGGGCCCCTTTCTCTGCTCTAGTCCATCTTAGAAAACGCTCTATAATCTTCATTTAGCTATCAGACACTCTGTGCTCACAGACAAACGTGCTAATGTTTTTATATTTTTGTTTGAATGTGATTTCTACGATTATGTGCTTTCCAAGATTTTCACAGGGTATAAAAAAAAACTATTAGCAATTAAACTTTTGCTTAATTTTAGTTACACGCTTGGCAGCATATAGAATACATCCAGCCAGAAGTCTGCATATAGTCTTTCCTTTGGCAGAGAAAAAGGAAGTGATTCTCGCAATATGCATCACTGTTTAACTTAACCAGTACAAATTACCACAGGCGCCGTATCTCAACTCTTTCCTTTTTGATACAGGTTACAGTTTCAACGGACTGTCCCATCCACTCTGAAATTCATGTGTGTGGTTTGGGAAGGTGGGCAGACTGTATCTATCAGACGGGAAAGCCACCAAAATTGGCTAGTTAAATTTAACTTAATTAAAATTAGATAACATAAAAAATTTAATTCCTCAGCTGGTCTGGCCACATTTCAAGCACTCAGGAGCCCCCTAAGATGGCCACACGTATGGGCAGCACAGAACTAGAACGTTCCATCATTGCAGAAAGTGTTACCGGGCAGTGTTAGTCTAGAAAATACATATTTCATAAACAGAGCTGAAATGGAAATGTTTCCATAGTGATTTTTAACTTGCAATGAAGAAAAAGACGCCGTTTCTTGTAGATTCTTTGTGGAGCAGAGACCGAAATACACACGCAAACCTGACAGTTTGCTTCGTACTGTTTTCACTTAGCACGTAACGTACTTGACTCTGTGGAACTCAGTGCCTGGCATGTTTTGTCTGGCTTTCGTTTCGACGAAGGGCGGAAAGTGTGAGAATAACAAAGATGATTCCATGGTCACAGCGTTTCTCTGACTTCATATCGAAAAATCTGGTTCAAACGCGGACGCAGCAGGGCTCCGGGGGGAGGGAGTACACTAACTGCCCGTCACTGACGCTCAAGGAAAACGATGTCAGAGAGCGGCCTTGACTCCTTACCTTCATCCGCCAGGACTCTTTGGACTTCTAGCCCTACATTGTCATTCTTGACATAATGACGTATCATTTGATATTCGCATATTATTTGTTTATGACAAGTTAAGCTTAAAAAGTTCTTGGAAACACCACATAATGGGACTCTCTCCGGAGGCGTTCTGACGCTATTTATGCACAGTCTTCCATTTCCCTATAAATACGGAAATGTTGGGGAGCTAAATGAAGAACACTTAAAAAATACTTATTTATTTTTGAGAGAGAGAGAGAGAGAGCGAATGGGGGAGGTGCAGAGAGGTGCACAGAGGATTGGAGGTGGGCTTGAACTCATCAACCATGAGATCATGACCTGACCCAGAGTCAGACGCTCAGTCGACTGAGCCACCCAAGCGCCCCAAGTGAGCACATTTAAAACAAATTACTCCCTTACACCACATACCAAAATTAACCCCAAATAGATCAAAGGCCTTAATGTAAGAGCTAAAACTACAAAGCCCTTAGAAGAAATAGAGATGTAGGGGCGCCTGGGTGGCTCAGTTGGTTAAGCGTCTGGCTTGCTCAGGTCATGTGGTTCGTGGATTCGAGCCCCGCATTGGGCTCTGTGCTGGCAGATAGCTCAGAGCATGGCGCCTGTCTTCAGATTCTGTGTCTTCCCCTCTCTCTGACCCTCCCCTGCTCAAGCTGTCTCTCTCTCTCTCAAAAATAAATAAAACATTAAAAAATTTTTATTTATTTATTTATTTTATAATAGTTTATTGTCAAATTAGTTTCCATATAACACCACGTGCTTCTCCCCACAAGTGCCCCCCACCATGACCATCCCCCCTCCCTCCCGCCCCCTCCCCCCTCAGTCCATGGTTCGTCTCCAGTATTCAATAGTCTCCCTTGATCCGTGTCTCTCACTCATTTTTTAAATAAAAAAATAGAAAAAGAAGAAACATAGATGTAAACTGTATGGCTTCAGAATCAGCAATGGGTTCCCACCTACGACCGTGAAAGCATAGGCATCCAGGGAACAAATGGATAAATCAGGCCTCAGCAAAATTAAAGACAATTGGACCTCAAAGCACACTATGAAAATGAAAAGGCCAACCGACATGTGGGAGAACATATTTACAAATCACATATGTGATAAGGATCTACTGTCCGAAATAAAGAGCTCCTCAACTCAACAATAAAAAGACAAATGATTAGTAGTTAAAAATGAGTAGATATTTCTCTCAAGAAGACATGCAAATAAATGGCCAATAAGCACATGAAAAGATGCTCAACACGTTAGTCATTAGGTAAATGCAAATAAAAATCACCACGAGACACTATTTTGCACCCATTAGGATGGTTAACATAAAATACAGGGACATCAAATGTCAGCGAGGATGTGGAGAAATTGTGCACTGTTGATGGGAAATAAAAATGGTGCAGCCACTGGGAAAAACAGTGTGACAGTTTCTCGAAGAGTTAACATACAGACAGCCTACGGCCTCCCAGGGCTACCACTAAATATACACCCAAGGTATCTGGAGTTGTGTATTCACATGAAAACTTGTATTGGAGTGTTGCTAGGAGTAATACAATCCTAGCCCCAAAGTGGAAACAACCCAAATTTTTCTCAACTTGTAGAAAGATCGACAAAAATGTTGTATATTCAGACCATGGAGTGTTACTCAGCCATAAAAACTCACGCTAAAACGTGGGTGACCCTTAAGAACATCGTGCCAAACAAAAGAAGCCCGTCCCAATGACCACCCACTGCATGAGTCCCTTTACATGGTCCAGAGTGGGCAGATCCAGAGATGGACGGAGGGTGCCAGGAACGGGGCACAGAACATACAGAGTGAATCCCCACGGGTGTGGACTGCCCCTTGGGGGTGATGCATGTTCTGGAAGTAGACGGTGGAGATGGTCACTCAGCCTTGGGAGTGTACGGATGCCGCTGTGTAAGATGCACTTTTAAAGGGCGCATCAGATGGTATGTAGGCATATGTGATATCCCGATCAAATATTTTATTTTCTTATTTATTTTTTAAATGTTTATTTACTTTTGAGAGAGAGACAGAGACAGAGACAGAGCGTGAGCAAGGGAGGGGCAGAGAGAGAGGGAGACACGTAATCCAAAGCAGGCTCCAGGCTCAGAGCGGTCAGCACAGAGCCCAACTTGGGGCTCAAACTCACGAACCATGAGATCATGACCTGAGCCAACGTTGGACACTTAACCGACTGAACCACCCAGGTCCCCCCAGTCAAAGATTTTAAAATAAATAGACACTTACATGGACCGAATTCTTGGTTTCTCTTTGTGACCCCTTAATCTCATAACAAGTCATTTGTTTGCAGGGCCATCCGACCCAGACTTTTAGGGAAACAGAGGGGGAAAAACTCTAAGCGCAAGTGGCAAAATGTAATGAGAGCAAGATCAAGTGTGTGTTTTTGTGTCCAAACGTAAGAAGGCCTCTCTTTTTGCTTGAGCTAAAAGTATAAATGAGAAGTAGAGTGAAAACTGTGAGCCAGCCAATTCAATTATAAAACAAGGAAAAGTTTGAAAGACTTGAGTAGTTAGCATCTTTTTAAGTCAAAATTGCCTGTTATATAATCTTTCGGCGGCAGCACAATGAGCCCCGAGTCACACGGCGTTCCCACACGTGTCCAAAGTTTGAAATAAGTGGAATGACTCTGGTGCCCTGGCAAACTAGGAAGCACATTTATTTCCATTTCTTCGTCTCTATCTTTCTATCTGTGTTTAAACACCCCAGTGCCTGCAGGCCTGGTGACGTCATCTCCTGGGTTCTATAAAACCCCAGCCGGACAGACGGCCTGCAGGACGTGTTTCCACATGACCAGTCAACAATAAACAAGAGGGCATAGAAAATAAACAACCCGACTAGTTTACAGAACACAACAGTTGCATTAGGAATTGGCCTCAATTTGCAAACGCCTTCGGATTGTCTTCGAGGGTTTCCAGGCCACTGTCTACCCTCCCTGTGGGGCTTTGTAGCTGGGCACGGAACCAAATGAAGACAAATCCGCCTTCAAG
The DNA here is from genome assembly GCA_004023785.1 of Mungos mungo. Classification (NCBI taxonomy): domain Eukaryota; kingdom Metazoa; phylum Chordata; class Mammalia; order Carnivora; family Herpestidae; genus Mungos; species Mungos mungo. Next base: position 4,057 of record PISW01015125.1, on the reverse strand, counting down.
CAAAGCCCTGCTGAGGCCCTGTGAGAAAGTGTAACTAGGTAACATGAGCCTACATAAGGACGAATCTTTCTATCAGGAAAAGTGTGCTCTTTCAAGGCTGGAAGCTTTATTTCGAGTAAATATTAGTGAATGACAGGTGCCACTAGTTAGGAACTAAGGACACATGTGTGGCCATTTACCTACTGGGATTTTACTGACTCTGGCTTTAAAAATATTTTCCTTAAGTCAGGCGGAGAAGGACAGAGACCATATGTTTTCACTCATATGTGGAACAGGAGAAACTTAACAGAGGACCAGGAAGGAGGGGGAGGGGGAAATAGTTAAGGAGAGGGAGGGAGGCAAATCTTAAGAGACTCTTAAATACTGAGAACAAACTGAGGGTTAATGGGGGTGGCGGAGAGGGGAAGGTGGGTGCTGGGCACGGAGGAGGGCACTTGTGGGGAAGAGCACTGGGTGTTGTATGGAAGCCAACTTGACAATAAACTATAATAAAAAAAACCCTTTTCTATAACAAAAAAAATAAAAATATTTTCTTGCACTCTCAGCACGGAGCTCCACGTGGGGCTCAAACTCACAACCCGTGGTGAGATCATGACCTGAACCGAGATCAAGAGTAGGATGCGTAACCCAGTGAGCCACCCAGGTGTCCCTAAGCTAGTTTTTTCAAACCAGAAGTGGAAAGTTTTCAACAAACCTCACCATTTAAATTAATGGCTACCGAATATTTTGAAAAAGCCATATCTAAACTCTGTAAAGTTCTCCGAAAGGGGTAGTAATCACAGTAATATCGCCCCATCTACTGGGTTTGATTTTTCTTTTTTTTTTGGAAACAGAGTTTTAGCACTAGAGTATATTAAAACCAGTGTAATTTTCTAAATTGGTTTATAATAATACCTCTCATTTCTTGAGCGCATCAGAGGAAAGAGCTAAGATTCCTTATTTTCCAGGTGGTAGAAATAAGATTCAAAATGATAAGTAAGATGCCCGAAGGCAACAGGTGGGAATCACAGCAGGGCCGCGAGCGCAGGTCTCCCCCCGGCTGAGGGACACGGCTCACCCCCGGCCGCGCCACCCCGACCGCAGGCTCTCGGGGACAGTCTGTGCTGACCTGAATTGGTTACTGGAAAGGCAGCCTTTCGAGGTAGTTAGCATACCGCTCACTCGGTCCACCAGGCGCGAGCTGAGGGGGATCTTGGGCCTCAGTTTCCTCATGTGTAAAATGGGGAATAATGAAATGGGAATGATTATTTCCGATTGTTGTCAAGGTTAAATGAGGTACCACGTGCGTTGTTCAGAACGGCACCGGGACCAGAGAAGCATCGATTCAGAGGCAGCTGTTACCAAGTACCCAGGCTGTCTGTTCCCACGGCTCACGGTCACACCAAGTAGATGCACAGGTATTGAAACGTTCGTGTCCTCAGTGTCGTGTGAGTGACACAGAGCCCCGTTGGGAGGACCGGGTGCTGCTCTTTACGGCTTTACTATCGGGGCGCCTGGGGGGCTCAGTCGGTTGAGCGTCCGACTTCGGCTCAGGTCATGATCTCACAGTTCGTGGGTTCAGGTCCCACATCGGGCTCTGTGCTGACAGCTCAGACCCTGGAGCCTGCTCCAGATTCTGTGTCTCCCTCTCTCTCTGCCCCTCCCCTGCTCATGCTCTGTTTCTCTGTTTCAAAAATAAACAAACATTCAAAAAATAATAAAACCTCATTATCCGGCTAGGCAGAGCAAAAATATAAGAAATGACACGTGGTATAACATATTTAAACGAAATCCCCCAGATGAAAGAAGTCTCGGCGTGGGATCGTCAGGGAAGCGGCACGCTGGCGGTGGCGGGAAGGAAGGAAGTCAGGTGAGCCGACGACAGTGCTCTGGGGCCTGGCTGAGGACCGGCGGCAGCGCCGGGGGCAGGGATGCCGGACGCCCTCCCGTAACCGCGCCGACGTCCCGGGAGCTAATGAGCGCTGACCGTGTCCTACAAACCCTGATCGCATCTGGGTCAGTGAGTCACTCGAGTGTAGACCGAGCCTCGTGTTGGTCTGTGGTATAAACAGTTTCCCTTACTCTCATTCCCAGTCGTCCAAGGTTTGTCACTGCTGGGGTCGGCTTCCTTTCTCTTCCGTTTTCCTTCCTCCCGCTTTTCTGTGTTCTCTTCCTTCCTTCCTTCCCACTCTCTTTCGTGGGCGAGAGCGAGGGGCGTCTGCACGTCTGGGTGCGGACCCCGCTGCGGGGCGGAGAGGGACGCTGTCCCCAGAGCTGACTGAGAAAGCGGAATATAGGCCACACAGAAAAGCGTGCTAATTACTTGTCTGAGAGCAAGTGTGCGTCAGTGACGAAGCTTTTCCCAGTCTACAGTGACACAAGAAAAAGAAGGCTTGGGGACATCTTTACAGAGTGATACGTACGGACTTGCAATTGTTACGTCTGTGTTCTTTTTCTTTTTTAATTTTTTTTCTATAGTTTGTTTTTTTGAGACAGAGACAGAGCACTAGTCGGGGAGGGGCAGAAAGAGAGGGAGACACAGAATTAGAAGCAGCTTCAGGCTCCGGGCTGTCAGCATAGAACCCAATGCAGGGCTTGAACCCACAAACCGTGAGATCATGCCCTGAGCTTTGGACGCTTACCCCTCTGAGCCACCCAGGCGCCCCACATTTGTGTCCTAATTTATTGGATTTGTGACGATGTATTGTAGGATGTGATTGTAAAATATAGTTACAGAGCGGGTTTACAAAACCAGAAATCAGCTTTCTTGTGTCTCCCCTACCCCCCAACCCCCCACACTGCCCGACTCTGTTTTCTTTAAAATGTTCCTGAAATCTAAACATCTGGCAACCACTGATTGTAAGCGATAATGAACCTTTAAAAAGACATTATTTAATTTAGAAAGGACACGCAGTGGATCTCCATGAAGGATAACTACACCGATGGCCATTTACTAGGCACACGGCTGCTTCCTATCGCTGAAGGTAGTTCTGGCCACACAGCAGATGTATTGTTTAAACATTCGTGGGGGCGCCTGGGCGGCTCAGCTGGTTAAGCATCCGACTTCGGCTGAGGTCATGATCTTGCAGTTCGTGAGTTTGAGCCCCACATCAGGCTCTGTGCTGACAATGCAGAGCCTGATTGGGATTTTCTCTGTCTCCCTCTCTCTCTGCCCCTCCCCAGCTCTTTCTCTCAAAGTTAATAAATCAATTTTTAAAATAAAACTTAAAAATAAAATAAAACAAAACATTTATTTTATAATTTACATCTCATTTTTCTTTGAAAAGTGACATTTCTTTAATTGTTATATTATAGCAAATATAATAAATATGCATTTGATTTATAATTACATATTATTTGCATCAAAACACTAAGCTTATCGTATTTATAATAAATGAGCCTGCTTTTTTAATCTGCTACTTTTAAGCATCTAGTTATGACCTGATGTCTTAACCTCATGTTGACCACTTTGAATTTAAAGAAAAAGCCAATAAAAAACATTAAAAAAATTTAAAAAAAAAAAGAACGAGAAAAAGCCAGAGGCCCCTGGGTGGCTCTGTCGGCTGAGTGTCCGACTTTGACTCAGGTCATGATCTCGAGTTCTTGTGTTCAAGCCCCGCATCAGGCTCTGTGCTGACAGCTCAGAGCCTGGAGCCTGCTTTGGATTCTGTGTCTCCCTCTCTCTTTGCCCTTCCTCTGCTCATACTCTGTCTCTTTCTCAAAAATAAAATAAACTTAAAAAAATTTTTTTAAAGCAAAAAAAGCCAGAGGCACCTGGGTGGCTCAGTCGGTTAAGTGTCTGATTCTTGGTTTTGGCTCGGGTCACGATCTCACAGTTTGTGGGATCAAGCCCCGAGTCAGGCTCTGTGCTGACAGCATAGAGCCTGCTTGGGATTCTCTCTCTCTTTCTCCCTCTGCCTCTCCCATGCATTCTCTCTTTCTCTCTCTCTCAAATCAATAAAGAAACATTTTTTAAAAATAACAACAAAAAGGAAAAAGCCAGACTTGTATATCAGGCAAAACTGAGGGGAAATTGAAAACCATTCCTACAAAATCATGAGGGGCCCAGCAGGTGACC
>PISW01015124.1:0-18158 GCA_004023785.1 Mungos mungo | reverse complement strand
ACTAAATTTTGATTGCTAATATTTATGTTGGACTGTTGGATTGATATTCATAAGTGAGATTGCTCTATGGTTTTCCTGTGTAATCATTATTGCATGTTATCAGTGTAATGCTGGCTTCATATAAAATAACTTGGGTATTTTATTTCTCTCTCTGCTCTGGAACAATTAAAATAGCATTAGAGTCAAAAAAAAAAAAAAAAAGAAAAAGAGGCAAGTGCGAGATCTGTATATAAGGGGAAAAAAGGAAGAGTAACATTACAACCCATTGATGGAGATTAAACTGGCTTCCTTTATTATTTGGACATGGCTCGTGCTTGATTTCTGTGTCTCGTTGTGTTGCTTAATGCACAGCCAAATAAGATAATTGTTCTTCATTGACCTTTGCATAAGAATTTTTTAAAAGTCTGAAATTAAAGTCTCTTTATAGCAAAAAAAAAGAAAAAAGAAAAAGAAAAAAAGAAATAGGGAGTCTGTCTGGTGCACCTGGGTGGCTCAATCGGTCAAGCGTCCAGCTTCAGCTCAGGTCATGATCTCGCAGTTTGTGGGTCCAAGCCCCGCATCAGGCTCTGTGCTGACAGCTCAGAGCCTGGAGCCTGTCTTCAGATTCTGTGTGTGTCTCTCTCTCTGACCCCTCCCCTGCTCACACTGTCTCTCTCTCTCTCTCTCTCAAAAATAAATAAAACATTAGAAAAAATAGGGAGTCTGAATGGATGGCCTCCAATGAATGCTGACGGTCAGAATCCAAATAACACTATTGAAACTGGAGTTCCACATCATGAGCCTGAAAAATTCCAGCTTCGAGTTACTATTCACACCTCAGACCTGTGATAAAGATCTCATGCACTTCATGAGACACAGCTGACATGACCAATGGTTGTTTTATTCTGCTTTATATGTAACATGTCCAGTCTTCCCAGTTACATGTGTCAGTAACCATATCTCTCTTTTTTTCACTTACACAGCTTTGAACCGGGTCTCTCTCTTCCAAACGCAAGAACCCCAAGCGCTCTCATCCGTCCTCCCTCTGCGGTGGTGCCATCCTGTCCTCCCTCTGCGGTGGTGCCATCCTGTCCTCCCTCTGCGGTGGTGCCATCCGTCCTCCCTCTGCGATGGTGCCATCCGTCCTCCCTCTGCGGTGATGCCCACAGCGCGTGCAGCCTCTTCTTGGGCCACTCTGCTAACTCAGCTCCTAATAGTCCTCGCAACACGGGTAAGTCCTCCTGCATCTCACATTCGATGCTCCCTCCCTCACGCCTGCTTCAGGTGCTCAAGTTCTGCCTCAGGGGACTTCCCTGCTCATGCAAGCGACACTGCGAGACAGAAGTCCCTTCCAAGAAGCTTAAGGAAAATGATATATTACAAGGTGTTATGGGTTGAATTATGTCCCCTCAGAGGATATGTCCTCACCCCACCCCCTGTAAATGAGACCTAATTTGGAAACAGGGTCTTTGCAGATATGACAAGTTAAGATGATATCAACTGGGTCCTAAGCCAGTATGACTCCCCAGCCACACACACACACACACACACACACACACACACCCTTGAAGATTCTCTGCTTTCGGAATATTGTTGGAGAACAAGCATCCAACCACTCAACAGACAATAATGCATTCTATTCTACAGAATGTTTTAGGCCAGTCTTACCTCCCTCTTGTAACAACATACCGGACTACATTCATAGAGTTTTAGCAATGAGTTATTGGAATTGTAGGGGTTAAATTCCTTGTAAATCTCATTATTCAAAAAGGTAGACAATGGGTACCTCTCGGGTCATTATGCCCTGATTTTACAGACGTTAGTAATTCGTGAGTTGTTCCTGGTTCCCGGCTTGTGGTTCACATTTAGGCTAAATGCAATCTGAAGATTCCTTGATGACTCCGCCTCCCTGTGGTCAAGTGTTCACATCCAACTGTCGCAGCTCAAAGTGAACAGGACTGACGGGACTAATGCTGTGGGGTGGAGGCCCAGGTTTGCTCTGATCTGATCCATGATTACATGTAACCCTTGCCTTACTGGAGACAGCTGAGCAGAGCAGAATCCATGACCACTACTGACAAATTAACTTAAGGCATGTTCTTCCAACCCTGATTCAATAGCATCACCTTTGACTACATAAGACAGCTCAGAGACTCATGAGCGTCATCTGAGGTTGGCTCTACTTCTTTACCTAATGAAGGACAAACCCTACTACACTGATTATATTACACAAATTCCGTGAAAATTCTGGAAATTCCCCTCTCTTATTATTGATTAAATCAGTTGAGATAGAGCAAGCTATGCCACAATAATGAACAGTCCCCTTATCTTAACAGCTGTAAACATCATCTCTCACCCATGCTCATGACGGCTGTTGATTGGCTGAGACTCTGCTCCATGTTATTTGCATTCAGGGACACAGGTTGACAGACACTCTACCATCTGGAACATCGCAGATGCTGTGGCAGAAGGAAGCGGGGGGGTGATGGCAAACTCTGTGTTCCCTCTTGTTGGAGTCTGCCTAGACAAAACACCTGTTGCTTCTGGTCACATTTCGTTGGCCAATGAGCGACAGGACCGAGCCTATCTTCCAGGGGTCGTGGAAGCATAGTCCTAACAGCTGAAGAGTCCTCATGAGAACTGCAGTTCACCCCTCTGGTCGCTAACTCGTCAGCTCTGTTTGCTTCCCTTTAAACAAAATTCACTTATTCCCTCCCCAAGAGAGACAACTCAGAAGTCCCACACCCCGGATCAAGAATCTCTGGGTGACGCACGGCAGCCTCTTCCTCCAGAGTCAGGTTAGTCTGCTCAAGCTGGCATAACAAAATACCACAGACACGGGGCTTAAGCAACAAAAGTTTGTTTTGCACAGTTCTAGAGGCTAGAAGTCCAAGGTCAAGGTGTAGTGGGATTGAGTTTTCCTGAAGCCTATCCCACTGGATTGGGGCCCCAACTTTATGATCTCACTTATTCGTAATCACCTCTTTAAAGGCCCTATCTCCAAATATAGTCTCCTGGAGGGGGGCAGTTAAGGCTTCAACATTTGATTTTGGGGGATACCATTCAGCCCATGCCAGGAGGTGAGACACAATGCCTGAGCTGTGCTGAGATGCGGCTTTTGTTCGGGAGACTTATGATATAAAACACCAAGTTATCTATACCCAAGTCACAAAGATGAAACAGGGAATGGACAATTCCGATTAACATTCCTGTTTGGAAATAGAAAATAGGAGAGACACAGAGACACTGGTCTTTAGCAATTCTGAAATCCTCTGGACAAATACTTTAAGGCCAGCGCTGGGCCTGGCGAGTATTAGTCCCTAAATATCCTGTCTGCGAGAAGCCTCATTATCCATAATCCTCCATGGCCCTGGTTTCCTTTAACCTAATGCTCTTCTGCTCTTTGATATTTCTGAAGCAGGCATTCAGGAACAGGCTGAGCTTGAGGGCTGCATATCTTGCTCAGCCCACCTCCTGCCCTAAATATCTGGGGCCCAAGGATCATTTTAAGGCGTCAGCAGTTACACTCTCCTGTAGCTCAAAGTACACCTTTTGCAGTCACATTAGCCTCTGATCTATTTGATTCCAGAAAAACTCATCTGCCAACAGGCACACCCATAGTTACCTTCAAAATATATCTCACGTGGACCTTTACTCGAGTCAAGAGGTTTTAATAATGCAGAGGTTTTAATAATGTAGTGACAGCCAAGAAAATATAATCCGTTGAATGGTTTTTGATAGTGGGCAAAAGAGGTCACACCCTTTGCTGCAAGACTCTGATTCAACATTTTCCTATTAGCAAAGGCTCTCTCAATTTTATCTTCTGCTGTTTGGAATCTAATGTCATCAGCCTTTCCAACATTGCAAGGCTTCAAATTTCCCATTAACCCCTGATCAAAATCCAGCTAGCTCTTTTCTGACCCTGTCTCTTCAACTGCAGCCAACAAAACGCAACACACATTGCTAATATTCTGTTTTCCTGTCTCTTTCTCTAGAGCGCCCAATTCATTAGGCATATCATCTGCCTTCCAAGTTAGTTGGGCAACGGTCTAACCAAACTTTCTGCCACTGCATAACATGGATTGTCATCTTTCCAGATTTTGTAACAGTTGCTTCGCTGTCTATAGCTTGTTGTTCAAGCCAATGACAAATTCGAATTTTCCAGCTAGATCGGCACCCCAATCCTGGTAGCAATTTCTGGATCAGTCAGAATAAGCTAATTTATGCACCAGCAAGAAACAATCCCACAGTTTCCATGGCGAGAAGAGATAATTATTCTTCTCTCATGTCATGTGTCCATTATGCATCAGCCGGTGGGGCTCTGCTCCCGATCCGAATCTCTAAGGGACACAGCCTGACAAAAAGCCCACCCTCTGGAACCCTTATGGCAGGAAGAAGTCAAGGGAGCAACTGGTCCACTAGCTCTTCAAGACTTCTGCCCACATTCTATCAACCAAGTCAAGTCACATGGCCAAGTCTAAGTCCAAGGGGTGGGGTAAGTTCAATCATACCATGTGCCTGGAAAGCAGGGCACCTAAAATCATAGTAAAATGTCCTCATGATTTTCACATTCATTTTTTTAGCTTGAGATATGTAAGAATAAGTTCCAATAAACTTTACAAAGATATACCCAAAAGAAGACACCAATATTCACCTGTGTTTCTATGTGCACGAGAATACGTTAGGGCATTTCCCAGACTGATCTGCAAAATGCAAGTTCCACTGGATTAAGAGATGTCATGTGAGAAAAAGAATTATGTATTCTAATAAAGCTTTAAAAAGGTGGATAAAGGGGTGCCTGGGTGGTTCAATCAGGTAAGTGTCCAACTTCGGCTCAGGTCATGATCTTAAGGTTTGTGAGTTCGAGCCCCACATGGGGCCCTGTGCTGACAGCTCAGAGCCTGGGGCCTGCTTCAGATTCTGTGTCCCTCTGCCCCTCATCCACTCATGCTCTGTCTCTCTCTCAAGGATAAGTAAAACATTTTTTTTAATTTTTTAAGGTAGATAAAGAATTTAAAAGGTTTCTTCACTATAGAACTTCTCAGGAACATCTCACTGAACTAGTATACCTGGACATATACTTTGGGGGAAATGGCTTTTGCTTCTAAAAACACAATTCAGTGAGTGACCTTACTCTGTTTGGTCTAAGTTTTTGTTTCTAGGGTGAATTAACTCTAAGCTTGGCTATTTTAGAGGCTACGAGCCATGAAGTCCAAAGAAGCACCCGTGACTAACTAGAGCAGGGGGTCCCCGTGTCACAGAGCCACCTCTGGGGTGCCAGCTTCGTATTCCACATGCCCATCGCCTAGCATGGTAGACTTGTGGTTCCATATAGACAATTCTATCACAGCTTCTTCTGCTCTCTACTTTTTTTTTAATGTTTTATTTATTTTTGAGAGCGAGAGAGACAGCGTGAGCAGGAGAGGGTCAGAGAGGGTGACACAGAATCTGAAGACAGGCTCCAGGCTCTGAGCTAGCTGTTGGGTCCAACGTGGGGGTCGAACCCATGAACTGTGAGATCATGACCTGAGCCGAAGCTGGACACTTAACAGACTGAGCCACCCAGGCGCCCTTTCTGCTCTCTACTTCTGACTACTGATCAGGCAGAGGCATGGGTTTCTTCTCTTCTATATACTCCACGTGACCTTCAGAAGTTCCTTTCCCATAAAGACTGTCTTGGCCATCTATATTAATACATCTTTCCTCCTCTAACAATAGAAGAAAGCTACACCTAGATTTCATGACCTCCATGGGCCTGGCCCAAACTCACCTGGGCAGCCTCATTGATCCCAACCTAGTCCACATCTCTTACCCAACTACTACTGGAGACGTCTTTGCTTCTGACCACGGTGTAACTTCCATGTCCTGATTTTCTCTCCAGGGTGTAAGAAGGCTGTGTACCCACATGTATCTAGTTACCATTGGATTTGTGACTCTAGAAATGCAAGACTGACTTATTTCCTGATACTAAACAGCATTATGAACAATATAGTGCTTCAAACACTTTCAAGAATGAGTTTCCTCTCTCCTGTTCTCCTGCCTGATTTACTCCGAGAAGAACACTGGGAGCTCACTCAAGAAGGATAATGCTCCGTGGTTATGTCTTCTCTGGGACTTGCAAACAAGGCTCCGTCAGCCTGCCAAGCACATGCCCAGAATCCCCAGTGTGAAACAGAAGTTTCGCTGATCAGTGAACGGAAGAGGCCACAGCTGCTTGTTCCGTTCTGGCTCCAATCAGAAGGCGTGGCTTAGGCATCTCCAAAGGCTGGTTAAGGCTCTGATCCATGCATGAACTCACTGGTCCATGTGGGGTGGGCAACTCAGCCTGAGCTAAAACTTTCTGTTGGAATTTAATAGAGTTCGGGAAAACTGCTCTGACACCAATCCATTGCCATTTTCTGATGATTAACTGAATGGCGTCATTTAAAGCCACACACTTTTAATCTCTGGAGAAGCAACCTGACTTGATCATAGGTGAAATTTGTGGAGAGCTGCTGAAAGTTATCTTCCCAACCAAGCTGCCATCTCCGTCTCTTTCCGTGAAGGCGTGAGTCTCCGGAAGTCCCTCTCCTGTGCTTGGGGATGATTCATCAAACTCCCCCACTACGTCCCCTAACAGAAAACAATAAAGGTGCAAGGGGGGCATGTCTGAAGAGGTGTGAAGTTCCATTGACGTGGTTTCTGTTTTATCTTTTATATGTAAATGAATGTTGCACTCTACTCCGTAGATATGATGATTATTTTAATATCATAGTAAATACTGACTGGCGTACTTGTAACAGGCAGGGTCTGGTCAGGACAAAGAAACCAAGCTCATTATTCTCACAGAGAATTTAGTGGGAAAGGTGACAACAAAGCATTGGTGACCGAAAAACGCAAACGGGACACACTGAGGTTCATAGAGGTCATGATGCAGAAACCAACTAACACACAAGGGTTGGGGAATAAAGAGAAGAGGCTGGGATTACAGAGCCGGAGAAGCCCAGAGGAGGACCCCTGTAAGGGACCTGGGTCTCTGAGGAGGGGACATGACCAGCCAGAGCTATGTGTCGAAGGAGACCCATGAGACTGGTCCCAGGCATGTGGACAAACGGCAAACTGAAATCAACCGTTGCTACTGGAAACACGTGAGGCTGCGAGGTAAGGAAGTGAACTGTCCTGGGCGGTCGGCCGCTGGGTGGACAGCCAGTCACAGGAAACAGGAAGAACTAGGTCCCTTCTCCGGCCTGTTGCCATGCTTGACCCCCACTCTTGACAGAGCCTGAAAAGGAGCGGCTGACAAGGCAGAAGGGGGCGGTCTCATTGATTGCACCATATTGGTTCACCCAACGGCTGTATAGAGCTCCACGAAACATCTTAGAGCCCCGACAACGTGGGAGCGTTGGTTACGGCCAGCCCAGTGTGGATTAGCTTAGCAGGCACTTAGCCAGATCCAAGGACATCGGCATTGCCACTCCAGTCTGGCCACTTTTCGTGTGGCTTGACACACGTCCTTCCTCAGTTACCTCTCACCTTACCATGAGGGAGTTGATTAATTTTTTATGGTTTTTATTTATTTTTGAAAGACAGAGAGAGACAGTGCAAGCAGGGGAGGGTCAGAGAGAGAGGGAGACACAGAATCCAAAGCAGTCTCCAGGCTCTGAGGTAGCTGTCAGCACAGAGACCAACGCAGGGCTCGAACCCACAAACCATGAGATCATGACCTGAGCCAAAGTCAGACGCTTAACTGACTGAGCCACCCAGGTGCCCCAGAGTTGATTAATTTTCTTAAAGTCCATTCCAATGTTATAATTACTAGAGATTATTATGCGAAAGTTCACGTTTTGTCAGCATGGTGTTTATGAAGAGTCCAAAACAGTGAGACACTTAAAATTCTCCTGGGCATCTGGAAGTCACTTAAGGGCCCTGGGAGGAGAGCCTCAAAGGAAGGGGATGAGAGAGAAAGAAACAGCACAGGAAAGGAAGAGCGCTCAAGAGAAATCCGTAAGGGGCGTGAAGGTGAGAGCAGACAGGCCGAGGAGGAGAGCGCACCTGGCATTTTCTGTGATTCTGACTACTTCCCAATGGCTTATCCCATGATTTCTGACGGTTGTGAAATGCAAGCGTTGCATGCACGACAATCCTGTGTGGGAAGGAGATGGAACGGGCCAGCGCAAGTCCACCCGGGGCAAAGCCAGCCTTTCTTCCGCAGTGAGGAATGAATCCAAGGCTGAACGCTTAATCCTCTCTTCCCTTCAGGACTGTAAAGATGGAAGGTGGGAGACTTGTACACATTGCCATCTGCCACCAAGCATTTCTTGACATCAGACTCGCTCCGTACAGATGAAATACTTTGTGCTTCTTGGCAGAATGGTGTTATTTCAGTGCAACGTATAACTCACTGCCTTGTACAGGAAAGAGCCGCTCTAATGGGATCACAGAAAAGACAGGTGCATACGAAGGAGACACAGTGTTTGTGGCAAGTCTGCATGGCGGCGTGGATGCCAAGATGCCTACAATTCTTCCGATAATCCTCCCGAGAATGTGGATACAAATCACTCAGTAATTAAATATCCTCTCCAAGATATGGCTGATTTAATAAGGGCCAAACCCATCACCCCACATTTGAAGCTGAGCTGGTGGGTTTTTTTCCCCCCTTTGTTTCATTTTCAAAGATTTTTATTAGGGTAAGATATTTGGTAATATTCTTTATTAGGCTGATCAGTTTTGAATTGCTTTTCATTTTATGATCACATTAGTTCCTTCTTAATGGTTTTACTAAAACTCAGAAGTCTCCCGAGTTTTAATAACCTCTCTTTTTTCAGTACTTATAGTCGTGGAATTAATTGTGTAAAATCACGATCCTTCACAGATGTGTCACCGGGCCAAAAGAAGAAAACTCGATAAGAAGAATTAGACCTTGAAGAGTGAATGATGATTCATCTTGCTACAGATTTTTCACTTGGAGATTTTCATTTGCTTTTCAGTAACATGATTTTGTTCCTTTCCACCTCTGAGAATACCCTTCAGATTGAAGAATGCTTTGGAATTCTCTGAACTGAGGTTTATTAAAATTGAACTTTTTAGTGAACAGTTGATTTTTTTATTTTTTTATTTTTTAATGTTTTTTATTTATTTTTGAGAGACAGAGAGAGACAGTGCGAGCAGGGAAGGGTCAGAGAGAGAAGGAGACACGGAATCTGAAGCACGCTCCAGGCTCTGAGCTAGCTGTCAGCACAGAGCCTGATGCAGGGCTCAAACCCACGAACCATGAGATCATGACCTGAGCCGAAGTCGGATGCTTAACCAACTGAGTCACCCAGATGCCCTGACTTTTTTTTTTTAACTTTTTTAAATGTTTATTTATTTTTGAGAGAGAGAGAGCACGCAGGGGAGGAGCAGAGAGAGAGAGAGAGATACAGAATCGGAAGTAGGCTCCAGGCTGTGAGCTGTCAACACAGAGCCCAATGCAGGGCTCGAACCCACGAGCAGTGAGATCTTGACCTGAGCGAAGTTGACATTCAACCGACTGAGCCACCCAGGCACCGCAACTTTTTTAAAGTATATGAAAGGACATATTTTTATTTACCTAAGAATATTCTCTCTGTGGCTGGTTCTGTTTAAAAGGGGGGCAACAATAAGGTGGACTATAAGAAAGTATGAGCCTAGCAATTAGCAAGCTTTCTTTGGGTCTTATTTTCATGTTCATCTTTCCTTGATCCATGGTAGTAATTTTCTTAAAAATAAATGGCTATTCACTCTGGAAAACAGTATGGAGGTTCCTCAAAAAATTAAAAATAGAACTACCCTATGACCCAGCGATTGCAGTACTAGGTGTTTATCTAAGGGATACAGGTGTGCTGTTTCCAAGGGGCACATACACCCCAATGTTTATAGCAGAGCTATCGACAATAGCCAAAGTATGGAAAAAGCCCAAATGTCCATTGACAGATAAATGGATAAAGAAGATGTGTATACACACACACACACACACACACACACACACACTCACAATGGAGTATTACTCAGCAATCAACAAGAATGAAATCTTGCCATTTGGTCAGAGAAAGACAAATATCATATGAAATATTCACTCATATGAGGAATTTAAAACACAAAATAGATGAACATATGGGAAGGGAAGCAAAAATAATATAAAAACTGGAAGGGGGCAAAACATAAGAGACTCTTAAATATGGAGAACAAACAGAGGGTGACTGGAGGGGCTGTGGGAGGGGGATGGGCTCAGTGGGTGAGGGGCATTAAGGACTCTACTCCTGAAATCATTGTTGCACCATATGCTCACTCACTTGGATGTAAATTCAAAAAATAAAATAAAAAAATAAAAGGCTATTAAGCTCCTAAAGTCAAATCATCTTTGTTAAATTATAATTAATTGATATAAATAAATATTAAAAGAACAAAATGCCAGATGTAACAAGCTCAGAAACAGATTTTAAATAATCTTTTATCTTAGATTTTAGCAAACGATGAGACTATCAAGTGGAAATCAGTGGCCAGGTTTTCAAAAAGAAATAAATAATTAAAGGCCTAGTAACAAGATGCAGAGTTAGGAAATTAAACTCTTTACAAATTCACTATCAGGGGTGCCTGGGTTGCTCAGTCAGTTAAGCATCTGACTCTTGGTTTCACTCAGGTTGTGATCCCACAGTTCATGGGACAAAGCACCACATCGGGCTCCACACGGACAGCAGGGAGCCTGCCTGGGATTCTCTCTCTCCTCTCTCTGCCCCTCTTCCACACATGTGCATACTCTCTAGCTCTCTCAAAATAAATAAATAAACTTTTTTTTAAAATTCCACTCTTTAAATTTTTTTTAATGTTTATTTATTTTTGAGAGAGACAGACAGAGTGCGAGAGGGGGAGAGGCAGGGAGAGAAGGAGACACAGAATTTGAAGCAGGCTCCAGGCTTGGAGCTGTCAGCACAGAGCCCAGTGTAGAGCTCATAAGACCATGACCTAAGTCATGCTTAACTGAGCCACCCAGGCACACCAAGAAACTTCTATTCTTAACCAGTATACAACTGACTACGTACATTACAACTCAAGTCCCTTCGTGACAGCAAATGAGACATTATGCTCATGTCAAAATTTCTCTTCTAAATCTAACACATAATAAATATGCCAAAAATGTATATTGAATAAATGGGCTTGTTCAATTCGTGGTTTTAATTGGTTAAAATATAACAGAGTCCATGAAACATAATTCCTTAGTCTAACTAAGCTGTAAATTTTGAAACGAGTCGGTTATTGATGGATCTGATTTTCAACAATTCATTTGGGAAGGTGACTTATTTCTAAAGATATTTAAATAAGGAAACTACTCAGGGGACAACCAAACTATAATGCAAAATATTACTACATTGGACCTTGATGTATGTAAAGCTAAATACAGATTTTACTTTCTTCAAAAGCATTAGGTAACCAGGTGGCCTCATTGGTAAATTCTACGAAATGTTTAAAGAAGACTTTCTTTACTAACTCTACCAAAAGATAGAAGAGGAGGCAACATTTTCATAACTCATTCTGAGCCCAGTATTATCGTGATACAAAAACCAGACAAAGACATTACAAGAAAAGAAAATAATAGGCTAATATCCCTTGTGACTATAGGCACAAAAATCCTCACCAAAATGCTAGCAAACTGAATCTAGTGACATATAAAAAAATTATCCACCATTGCTACATGGGATTTATCCTGGGGATGCAAGTTTGATTCAATATATGAAAATCAATGCACTACATCATACTAATAGAATTAAAAACAAAGACCATGTCGTCATCTCAATAGATGAAGAAAGAGCATTTCATCACAACACTCAAAAACCTAGGAATAGAAGGAAACTTTCTCATCCTGATAAAGGGTATCTACAAAAATAAAACCCACATATAACATTATACTTAATGCTAAAGGACAGAAAACTTTTCCCCTAAGATCAGGAAAAGACAAGGATGTCTACTCTGATGGTGATCCTAAAATTCATTTGGTAATTCAAAGGACCCTGATTAGCCAAAGTCTTGAAAAAGAAGAAAGTGGGAGGGCTCACACTTCTTGATTTCAGAACTTACTAAAAAACTACAGCAATCAAGACCATGCAATACTGGCATAAGAACAGACTTAGAGGTCAATAAAATAAAATTAGGAATCCTGAAATGAAACCATACGTTTCTGGTCAATTGAGTTGTGACAAGGGCACCATGACAATTCAGTGGAGAAACAACAGTCGTGAAATGGTCCTGGGACAACTGGATCTCCACATGCAAAAGAATGAAATCGCTATTCTAGGCCATATGATACACAAAAATTAACTCCAAGTGGATCAAAGACCCACAGATAAGAGCTAAATCTATTAAACTTTTAGAAGAAAACATAGGACTAAATACGCACAACCATGAATGAGGCAATGGTTTCATAGATGTGACGCCAAAAGCACAAGCAATGAAAAGATAAACTGACTTGACCAAAGCTAGAAGCTCCTGTGTTCACTTTTGTGCTTTTGACACTATCAAGACAGTGAAAAGATAGCCCACAGCACCGGAGAAAATCTTTACAAATCATATATCTGATAAAAGCCTATTGTCCAGAATATTTACAGAACTCCTAAAACTCAACAATAAAAGGATATACAGCCCAATGTATTCAATGGGCAAAGGAGTTGAATATATATGTCTCCAAAGAATATATTTAAGTGGCCAATAAGCACATGGAAAGATATTCAGCATCTTTCGTCATCAGAGAAATGCAAATCAATGCGACTCCACTTCACACCCACTAGGATGGCTATAATCAAAAAGATGGACAATAACAAGTGTTGGTGAGGACGTAGGGAAGTTAGAACCCGTTCATACACTGGTGAGAATGTAAAATGGTGCCACCACTATGGAATACAGTTTGGCGGTGCCTCAAAAAACATTAAACATAGAACTACAATATGCCCCAGGAAGAGAACTGAAAACACAAGTTCTCCTAAAAACTTGCACACGAATGTCCATGGCAGCATTATCTCTAATAGCCAAAAAGTGGAAACAACCCAAATGTCCGTTAACTGATGAATGGATAACAACATTTGGCATATTCATACAGGGGAATATTATTCAGCCCTTAAAAGTCCTGAAGTGCTGTCACGTCCTATGACACAGATGAACATTGAAAACGTATTAAGTGAGAGAAGCCAGCACAAAAGCCCACATATTCTAAGATTCCAGTTAGACGAAACTTTCAGAATTGAAAATTGATGGAGACAGAGAACGTATTCGTGGTTTCCAAGGGCTGAGGAAGTAGAAGACAGAGGGTACTGCTGGTGGGTAATTTCTGGGCTGTAGAAAAATATCCTGACATTAGTTAGTGGTGATGATTGCACCACTTTGTGAATATATTAAAAACCACTCAATTGTACACTTAACTAAAACATATGTGAAATTTAAGAAACAAAACAGAGGAACATAGGGTAAGGGGAAAAAAATGAGAGAGGGAAACACAGCATAAGAGACTCCTAACTATAGAGAACAAACTGAGGGTTGGTGGCGGGGGTGGTCAGGGGGATGAGCTAGATGGGGGCTGGGCATTGAGGAGGGCACTTATTGGCATGAGCACTGGGTGTTGTATGTAAGTGACGCATCACTAAATTCTACTCCTGAAACCAGTATTACACTATGTGTTAACAAATTAGAATTTAAATAAAAAGCTGAAAAAAAACTCGATGTTCTAAAAAGTATGTTTCTTTAAAAAAAAAAAAAGCATCAGATAAAATACCAAGATATGTGAAAATGTGATTATGTCCAAAAAATTGTATAAAAAGATAGTTGTACACTTGAAACTAATATTGCACTGTGTGTTAACTAGCTGAAATTTAAATAAAACCTTGGGAGAAAAAAGATGTAAGTGTTAATAAACGTATTAAGTAGAAGCATATAAAAGTTATAGCAATAAAACACTAAATATCATATTTTGCTTTGTAACATCTATTTTCCCTAAGAAAGAAAAATATTTGTCATTACTTTTCTGGATCACATAATGTTGATGTAAAAAATGTCACATAATTTCTATAGAGTAATGAGTAATACAATGATCAAAAATCCATCTTCACTGGGATAATTATAATAAAATATTGTGCCATGATTATTTTTCAGGAGGTGGTAAATCACATCCATTCATTGGTTATGCCTCACCTTCTCCCTTTCCTGAACATGTTTTGCCATTTTACAAAGTATACGATCAATTAAGTTTAAATAAAATACCAGCCGTTGTTAAGACTAGTACATTTCACCTATTGAGAATTATTCTTCAGTAAATGCACCTTGTATCTAATATGCATTCATTCATCAAAAATTTTACATGGTTCTTTTGAAAAACACAGTGTATATGTGTGTTTAATATTGAAAAAACATTTGCAATCAGACCAAGGAAATAACTGTAATCTAATGTTCATTAAAACAAAGGTCAATCTTAAAAGAGAATTATAAAGATATGACTTAATTATCTCATAACTTCAAATGGTATAAATTGCTCTACAGATCTAAAGATAAACCAGTTATGCTTTTTAAAATGGCAATGGGAAACGCTAGAGACACTCCTGAACGCTTAAAACGCCGAAATGTAAAATTTCCATTATGTGGGCCGCCTGGATGGCTCAGTTGGTTAAGCATCTGACTCTTGATGTCAGCTTAGGACCTGATCTCATGGTTCATGAGTTCAAGACCCAAATCAACCTCTGCCCTGACAGTGCTGAGCCTGCCTGGGATTCTCTCTCACACAAAAATAAATAAATAACATTTTTTTAAATAAAGAAAAAATTTTCCATTATGTTGAACATCATTCTAGCACTGACTCTGCAAATACATAATAAATTTTAGAAGACACTGACTATATTGGATTTGAATTACAATGATCATAATAGATTTCTTAATTAAATACATTACAATTATAGTGTCCATAACTCCTTTCTTATGAAAAGTCTGCTTCTCAGAATTCTCACGAGTCATGAAAAGGGAGGAAGAAATCAGGTACTAATTCTTTCATTTCATATTTTTGGTAAGAGAAAGTGAGAACTGTTTTTCCCCTTGTTGGGACAAGCACTGGGTGTCGTATGGAAGCAGTGAATTACCCTAGAAGCCAAGAGCACACTGTACGCTGTATGTTAATCGACTTGACAAAAAATCATATTAAAAATAAATTTTTTAAAAAGACTAAAAAAAGAAAAAAGAAATGTCTTGCCCAACGTCACCAACATTACAAACATTTTTAAGAGAAGGCCCGGTGAGACAGAAAACAAGCACAACAAATTAAACCATGGGGCCCGTACCGTGTGGGGACCAAACATTCCTGCTCCAAACCAAGGATTTCTCCCAACAGGTGAGTGTGAAGACAGCAGCATCTGAAACTAAGCAAGTAGCTTTGTGTTGGAATCACATTTCTAATTCCAAGGCAGTGAAGAAAGACTGAAAATGCTCTCTTGAAATGAAGAATCAAAAAGACATCAGTTCCTACAAAACTCCTTTAAAAATTTATTCATAAGGATTTCAAAGTGTCAAAAGGGAAGAATTTTTTGAAGAGAAAGGAGATAGGGAAAAAAACCCTTAGAGCTAGCACAGACTCTCCTCACCACCCATCATCCGGCACAGCCCCTACTGTTAGAATTCTGCGTGCATCTAGGCTTAGCACTCAGAGATGACACCACTTTGGCACTTTTTACATTTCTTTTGGTATTTATGAAAGATGGCCTATTTGTTCTTGTGGTTATCATTATATATATGTGTGTATATATATCATTTTATATATTATTTACAATGATATGAATATGTTATTTTATATATATCAAATTATATATAAGTATATCATTCTATTACATGTATATATATGCACAGTTTTATATATTCTGTAGATTTAATGCAAACCTTTTTAAAATCCCAGTAGACTTTTTTGTTGAAATTGACAAGCTGATTCTAAAATTTATATGGAAAGGCAAAGGAAATGCAATAGTCAAAATAACTTTTTAAAAGATCGAAGTTGGACTCAACACCCACTTTTCAGACCTATCTGAAGCTAGAACTTACAACTGTACAGTATTGAAGAAAGCACAGCCATACGATTAATGGAACAAAATATACAGTCAAGAATTAGACTCACACGCTTACAGATGGCCAACAGATGCAGGGAAGGATGCTCTCCATCACTCAGCATCAGCGAAGTGCAAATCGAAGCTACAATGAGCTATCACCTCACACCTGTCCGGATGGCTGAACTCCAAAGCACAAGAAACAACAGGTGTCGGTGAGGATGTGGAGAAAAATGAGCCCTCGGGCACTGTCGGTGGGACCGCAAACTGGTGGAGCTGCTGTGGAAGACAGTGTGGAGGTTCCTCAAAAAATTAGAAATAGGATCACCACAGGATCCAGCAACTCCACGCCTGGGTATTTGCCCAAAGAATATGAAGACATTAATCTGAAAAGATTTATGCGCCCCTATGTTTATAAGCAGCATTATTTACAATAGCCAAATTATGGAAACAGCCCAAGTCCACCGACTGATGAATGGATAAAGAAGAGGTAGTGTGTATATATACACATACCTACTATAGAGATACACACACACACACACACACACACACACACACACACATCTACACAATGGAATATTACTCAGCCATCAAAAGAATGAAATCTTGCCATTTACAACAACATGGATGGATCTAGAGAGTACTATGCTAAGGGAAATAAGCCAGTCAGAGAAAGACAAATATCATATGATTTCACTCACATGTGGACTTTACGAACAAAACAAATGAGCAAAGGAAATAAAGAGAGAAAGACAAACGAAGAAACAGACTCCTGACTACAGAGAACGCACTGATGATTCCTGGAGGGGAGGCTGAGGGTGGGGGTGGGGACCAGCTGACAGGGCTGAAGGAAGGTACTTGCCGTGATGAGCCCTGGGGGACGTATGGAGGTGTTTAATCACGATTTTGTACACCTGAAACCAATATAACACTGTACATGAACTACACTGGAATTAAATATTTTTAATAAAAAAAAGTTGGGGCACCTGGGTGGCTCAGTCGGTTAAGCGTCCGACTTCGGCTCAGGTCATGATCTCACAGTCCATGAGTTCGAGCCCCACATTGGGTTCTGTGCTGACAGCTCAGAGTCTGGAGCCCGCTTCAGATTGTGTGTCTCCCTCTCTCTCTCTGCCCCTGCCCTGCTCATGCTCGGTCTCTCATTCTCTCTCAAAAACAAATAAACATTTTTAAAAAACAGTAGATTCATACACATTTTGTCATATGATTTTTAATACAGATGCACTGGCAACTCATAAAGAACAGTCTTTTTGATAAAGGCTGCTGGAATTATTGGATAGCCACGTGCAAAGAAACAAACTTTCATCTACACTTTATCCCACAAACAAACTTTAACCTACAAGGGATCATAGACCTAAATATAAAGTCTAAAACTATAAAATTCTAAAAGTAAACATAGGAGAAAATCTCTGTGACCTTAGCAAAGATTTCTCAGAGATGACACCAAAACAGAATTCAGAAACAATCGATTAAATTGGACTTCATCAAAATCAAAGCCTTCTGCTTTGCAAAAGATGCTCTTAACTGAATGAAAAAGAAAAGCCACAAACTGAGAGCAAATACTGGCAAAACATATGTAAGATAAAGGATTTGTGGGGGTGCCGACTCAGTTGGTTGAGCATCCGGCTTCAGCTCAGGTCATGATCTCACACTTCGTGGGTTCAAGCCCCACATCAGGTTCTTTGCTGACACCTAGCTCAAAGCCTGGAATGTGTGTTCAGATTCTGTGTCTCCCTCTCTCTCTGACCCTCCCCTGCTCATGCTGTCTCTCTCTCTCAGAAACAAAATAAAAACATTAAAAAAGATTTTTTAAAGGATTTGTATCCTAAGTATATACAGAACTGTCAAAATCCCCAGTAATAAACAAACTAGCAACACAGTTTTGAAAACAAGCAAAAGATTTGAACAGACACTTCACCAAAGAAGACATATAGGTACAATAAGATTACAGAGATGCTTCACAAAATGCAAACCGAAACTCCAGTCAGAAAGCAGGACGAACCTAGGAGAATGGAGGGAAGAAAACTGAGAACACCAGGCAGTAAGGACGCAGAGCGATGGGAACGCTCCTACACCACAGCCTCTTGTAGTTTACGTGCAAGCCCG
>PISW01015123.1:0-18207 GCA_004023785.1 Mungos mungo | reverse complement strand
GAAGAGACAGGAGTGGCGACGAGCAGGTGTCAGAGGGCAGCATCAAGCTTCTGGTATTCATTAGCTTCAGGAACCACATGTCTGGAACAGGGTAAATAAAAAGATATCCACTCCCCAATTATCACTGAAATTGCAGGACACCAAAGATAATTCAAACATCTTTCTAACAGAGAGCAAAGCTACAAGAGTGAATCAGCTGCACCACATGCTTTTCCTATAAAAATATGAATAACAGAAATCCTTGGGCGAGGCTGACCAGTTAGAGGCGTAGTAGCATCAGTAGAGACAGAAAGGTGAGCTCCCCAAGGAGCAGAGGGGGATGATGAGAGCAGTCTAACTGAACGCCCAGACATTTGAAAACGTACATGAAAGGTGATTTCCAAGAACACAGCTCTCTCCAGAAGAGACGGGAAGCGCATGTGCTGAAAACATACGGTACGTGTGTATCAGGTCGACGGAAAGGCAGACAGAACTGGAACTCGCCAGGCGGCAGAAGGCAACGCATCTCAGAGTCCAGGTCCACATCGAAGCGTTTGGAACTCTTACAACAGACATTTGTGAGCAACAGCGTTTGCTCAGCAGAAGATGAGAAATGACGGGGCGGTGCCTTATTAGGAACAGGGGCACAGCGTGTGCACTTCCATTTGCTGTGATGCCATCTGCATGAACACACTACGGATCACCAGCACACCTAAGTCTCGGGGAGACGGTGTGCGGAAACAGCCGACCACGGCACGCGGGGACGCAGGACGCTCCGCACGGCCGGCCGCCAGCGTCTCATAGACGTGCCTGTTAGTGTGTGTGTGAACAGGTGAGGGGAGCTTGGTGACCCCTGGGGGGACGCAGCGGGGCCTCCTCTCAGGCTCCGGGTGTACCTCCCCCAGTCATCTGGTGCGGATGCCGCAGGTGACAAGGGCTAACGCACACAACTCTCTTGGGGTACTTTTACATCATTTGCATGTTTTTCTAGACTGTGGAGAACATACGGATGCAGCAGGACCAGCTGACTTGCGCACAGCTGGTTTTCAGGCCACGGGCATTTTACAGTGAGGACAGCTCGCTGCTCGCTGGTCTGTTCCTTCGTTTTCCCGTCACCATTGTTTTTATGCCTGTCAGTGTTGACATACGCAGATTTAATTCACGCCTTCTCTTTTAGAAGTTCTTTAAGAAAAAATTTAATTTAACTACATTCTACCCCCGACGGGGGCGCTCAACTCACGACCCCGAGATCAGGAGTTCTGGGCCAGCTGGGCCCCAGTTCACTCCGCTTGAACAGCCTGTTCTGGCGTTGGGCCCCGGGGACCGCCTGCCGTCCCCTCTGAGAGGCGGGTCGTGTCCCGCTCTGGGCTGAGCCTTTCTGGGAGACTCGGACTCGCGCTGCAACCGGCGGGGTCGCTCTGCTCACGCTGTGGAGTGTTTCCAAGCCGTGCTTCAAGGACACGGCCCACGCCCTGCAGCAGAGCGTGAAAGGCCCTTTTTTCCGTGTCATGTGAGAAGAGGGTCCGCATGGCCCCCTGCAGGGACCAGACCTGGCACTCTGATCCTGATGCCACAAACAGCCTCCGAGAGACGTGCACGCCTCGCCTCTGATGATTCGCCCGTTAGCTCCAGTCACAACCTAGAAATGGGCCGCCCTCAGCAGCGGACTGCATGGTCGTGCCCTGCGGTTCCCCATTCTGCTGATGTGGAGACGGGCCTGTGGGTGCCAGGCGGAGCGGCCCCAGGCCTCCCGGCCTCCTGCCCTCACGCCTGACCCTGAGTCTGCGCTCCTGCCTCCTGGCCACCCGAGTGCCCCTAGAAGGTGCGCTCCGGGCCGCGACAGCTGAGCGCCTGCAGCCCGGGGGCCCCTCCATGGCCAGGCTTCGGCTGGATGAGGCTAGGGGTCTGCAGGCGTTGGTGGTTGAGACCCTCTGCAGCAGGGACGTCCAGGGAGGTCGGGAGGAGAGGGCAGGAGCTCTGAGAGCCAGCTCCGCGAGGCCACCTCCCGGGCCGGGCCCAGCGTTCTGTCTCGGTGAGACAGACCCGGTGCGGCGGAGTCTGGACGCTCCCGTGCGCCGCGTGTGAGTGCTGCTGCTCCCCTGAAGCGTGGGCCACACGCGTGTGCATGTGTGTGCCCTGGGTGGCAGCGTGCCACACGCTTCCTGCCGGGGCCCCAGTTCAGAACCGGGGAGCCTCCGCCTGGCAGGAGCAGCGGTGTGCGCCTGCTGCGGCGGCCATGAGCACCCGGCTTTTGTGCAGGTCCGCCCTCAGGACAGCGGCAGGCGTGGCCACCTCCCTGGCCCCTCCCAACATCCTGCCTCCACTTCCTGGTGTAGACGTGGGGCAGGGCTGAGCCCCTCCCACCAAGGTGGGTGGGGCAGTGGGCGGGGTCAGCAGCCCCCAGAGAAAAGCCACCCCGACCCCCGCCCCCTGGGAAGCAGACAGGTGCCTGCAGCCCCTCCTCTGGGAGACCTGGGGGCGGGGGTGCAGGACTGGGCTCCAGCAGGTCAAGGCGGTGCCCTGCCTACCCTGCCTTCAGAAGGTAGAGGCGAAGGTACCGCCTGGGCCTGGCTGGCTTTGAGCTTTGACAGGAGCCGCCACGGGTCTCCATAAAGGACACACGGCCCCGCCCCTGCCGCGCAGCACGGCTGGCCGATCTCTTGAGGCGGAGCTCTGGTAGACGGAGCCCGTTTCCGCGGTCAGGACCGCCCTCTTGGGCTGCAAGAAGAGCACCCAGGGCGGCTGCTGTCGTTGACTCTTTCAGGACGCGCTGCAGGAGATGTACAACCAGGAGGGCGTGTTTCCCGGAGAGCAGTTCAAACCCGCCAGGAGGCCGTGGACGCTCTTGAATTTCCTCTTCTGGGCCACGGTCCTCCTGTCTCCTCTTTTCAGCTGTGTCTTGGGCGTCTTTGCAAGCGGCTCGCCCCTCCTGATCCTGACGTTCCTGGGGCTTGTTGGGGCAGGTAACGCATGTGGGTGCTAACTCAGCTCGGGGCGGGGGCCTTCCGTGCACCAGCCACAGGCCCGAGCCCGGAGCCGTCGAGGCCACAGCCAGGTCCAGGGCCGCCCGCTCACGGCATCCTGTGCTGAACTGGGCTGGCGTCTGTGGGCTGCTCTGTCTGCATTGGCATTTGGGGGCTTGGGTGGGTATGATGGCCTGGGGGTCTCCGAGGACACAGTCATGGGCACTCAGGTCTCCCCGGTATCCTTGTCAGTCCGTCCCTGGGGGCGTCGGCCCACACCCCCGTCCTGGCCCCTGGAGGAGCAGAGGCCAGAGCTCCCGCAGACAGCGCTGCAGGGGAGGGGTTCTGGGGAGGGGAGAGGGCCGGCCTGACGTCCCCCGGGCCCCTCCCGGTAACGAGCTTTCTAATGGACGGCCAAGTGATCTAACTTTGCCTTTTCTTATTTTAAAGCTTCCTTCGGTGTCCGCCGACTCATAGGAGTAACTGAAATAGAAAAAGGCTCTAGCTACGGAAATCAAGAATTTAAGAAGAAGGAGTAACCGTTGGCCGTGATGACGGCACAAGCTAACCTGACGGTGGTATCCAATTAACTCAATTAAAACCACAACAACACACGCAGATCAGAAAAAGGACACTTAGAAACTATTTTTCTTATTAACTGGTGACTAATATTGACCAATAAACCTTGAGCCAAGAGAAAAGCCGTCGGAAGGCCTGCAGACGACGCCAGCCGCGCCCCTGCGCAGGGTCCGCGGGCCCTCCCGGGAGCCAGGCTCCGAGGGCGGCGGGCGCGCGCTGGGGGGGCAGCGTGCGGGGGGAGGGGGCACTGCCGGGTGCCGGGTCCCACCGCCGCAATCTCGCGAGAATTCTGCCTGCCAGAGGGCGCCTTCGGATGCTTTCTTTTCTTAAACTTAGATCCCATTTCTGGTTTTCATCAGTGATTTTGGGAGCTCCCTCCGTCCCTCGCCCTGGCAAACCTTCCCCTGCCCTCCTGGGACGGAGGACATGTGGGCCCCAGACCCCCAAGCACCTGCCCATCCCGCCTCCACACTTCCAGCGGGGGGAGGGGGGCACACCCGGGGGTCCTCGAGAGCGGGCAACCGCCGGGTGGATGGGCAGCCTGCCCCCAGGCTGGCGGTGGGGACACCCCATTCCAGCTCCCTGCCTCCTATCTGAGCCTGTGTGCAAGCACCTTCCTTCCGTTTCTAAAGTGAAGGGGCCCGAGGCCCCCGTCCTTCTCTCCCTGCTCGGTCGTCACCCTTCTATCGGGCCGCACCCCTGCCGTCAGCTCCGGGGACGGCTGCCTGCAGCCCGCGGACCTCGTGGATGCTTGTTGAAAACAATGTCCCCGCTAGACCTGTCTCTGGAGGGGGTTGGGGACTGCTAGCTTGGAGCCCGTTGGCTTTTAGGGGTTTACCTTTGCAGTTGGTCTGTTGACGGCTCCCAGCGCCCTGAGAAGTAGAGGGGGTGGGGCTCCCCCGACACCCCCACCCGCCGCCCTTCCCCGAGCAGGCACCGGTTCCCCGGGGCGGGGGGGGGGGGGCCTGCCTCTGTGCGCCGGCTTCCCCCCAGGAGCCTGGGAGCGCTGCCCACCTCTGCCCCCCTGCCGCGGGTGTCAGCCAGGGTCCTCACCTGGCTGCAGCCCTGGGCGTGGGGCGTGGGGCACCCCAGGCTCCACTCAAGCACCCGCTGTCTGCCGCTCCGTCAGACGTCCTTCTTAAACTCCCACGTGCTGTTTTCAAGTCACACACCCCTCGCCTTTTATTTTATTTTATTTTATTTTATTTTATTTTATTTTATTTTATTTTATTTTATTTTTTAGCAAGGGAAGGAAAACTAATGGGTTAGCCCTGGTGCCCTGTAACCAGCGTGCGAGTAGCGGCAGCTGGAATTTTCTAGGGAAAAAAGCTGGGAGAAAGAGGCACGGGGAAAAACAGGAAGTGAATTGGATACATGAGTCTGCATCAGCCCGAAGCACGTGCTTTGGGAGGCCCTCTCGGGACCGCACATGGTCTTCAGGACGGGGCACCGCTGGGCCCTGTGTGAGAGCACCCCCCACCCCCTGCAGGGAGTGACAGCCTTGGGTTTGAGTGTCTGCGCCGAAGTGCTGCTCCCCCGGCTTCCGTGTTTGTGCCCTGTGCTAACTCACTAACACCCCAAACATCTGGAGGACGGTCGGCGGGCACTACTGTGCCGGTGCGGTCCCTAGAAGGCTCCAATTGAGGTCTTGTACCTTTTAATTCACAGTTCTCCTTGGCCGGATACGTTCCCTCCCCTTGAAATGAATGCGACCGGTGCGGTCCCCACGGAGCCCACGGGGCCCACGGAGCCCGAGGGCAGGCGTAGGTTCTACATCTCGGTGGTTCCCTTCCGACCTAACACGGATGAGCTCGTGCACTCGATCCCAAGGCCGTGAGAGCAATAAAAACTACACCATGAATGTTTGGGGTGTTTTGGGGTTTTTTTTAGAGGTGGGTGGATTTTGCTTTTCATCCACTTTAGAAGGAAAGGGGGGACTCCTTTAATTATCAAAATTAATAAATGGCAGAATAGTGCTTTTCTTTTTTCTTTTCCTTCACGCCCCACAACTGAACTTCGTTGGCTGCCAGTCACGTCCGAATTGAGGCCGCGTGTTTGTTCAGGTCTGGCCGGCGGCGGCTTGGGGGTGCGCGGGGCCTGGCCTCTGGCGCCCTCCATGCTGGGTGGGGGGCCGGCGAGGACGGGAGGTGTCAGCAGACCCCCCTCGGCTGGGCCAGCTGGCGGCTCGTGTGGGCCTCCAGAGCCCGCGCCCCCACCCGCTGGAGGTGCAGAGGGAGGCCCCCCGCGAGCTGCCAGCCTGGGGACTCACAGGGGCCAGGTGCCATGTCTGGTCCTCTCCGCGTGCGTGTCGGCCCTGCCCAGCACGTGGAGTTTGGTCGTGGGCCCTCCCCACGTGTCCAGCTGGGGAGAGGACCACAGACTCTTTGCTGCCCCCCCCCCCAAGTTCCAGGGGCTTCTAAAGTGTCTGTGTTACTTCCCAGTGACCCTGTGGCAGCTAGCAGCACCCAGGGACCCTGTGACGGCGAAGTCAGTGACCGTCCATGCCACGTGCAGGCGGGGAGGCCCTGGAGAGGGGCTTAGCTGGTCAGAAAGAGCATGTCCTCGTTTGCAATTAATCCAAAGGCAGAAGTGGCACCAGTCACACTGGGCCTGGTGGCAGCATACTGCGTGGGTCCCCTCCGGCCCCTGTCCTCAGGAAGCACACAGTCTGGTTGTAGAGATGAGCTCTGAATCCGCAGACGGCTGACGAGCGGCCGAGGACGAGCCAGCACTGCCTTGTACCCAGTGCCGCCGTGGCCACGGATGGGTTCTGAGCCTCCACGTGTCTGTCCCCGTTACCCCCTCCCCGCGCGCCACGGCTCGGGGACCTTCTTCCGCTCGCTCAGTTACTGAGCACTGAAGTCGATCTGAAGAGAAAGCAGTGCGTGCGGTCACGTGCGGTTCGAGAGCATCTCGTCTGTCCGTGCCCACGTGGCTGCCGACTTGTGTCGTATTTGGGCTGAAGCAGTAACTCTCTGCATGTTCTTTGTCTCCGCTCGAGACACTTCTAGGACAAGCCAAATAGGATCTTTTCAGCCCGCTGATTCTCAGCCGAACTGTTGAACCTTGTGCGCAAACCCCTGCTTCAGATTTCTCCCCCAAACCTGCATGCTTTCGCGGACATGCGGCACTCAGTGTTCAACGGTGTGATGCGGCTTCTAACTCTTATGCAGTGTAACCAGGCTCTGGGTCGAAATGGAGGGCCCGGCATGCCCGCCTGCTTCCTCCGGACACGGCACGTCCTCGGCCACATGCTGCCCCTTCCTCTCATAGCTCCTGAAGAAGAGCGAGCCTCTGTGCGCACCTGGGCCGTGGGGCTGCCGGGGTGCACGTGGGGCCACCGAGGTGCACGTGGATGCCACGCCCGGGCTCCACGGTCTCCCCTCTTGGGGCCCAGACACACACACACACACACACACACGGTTGGGTTTGGGGTAGAAGACCTCACACTCGGTTCTGCTTGGTGGAGGGGTGGACACACGTGAACTGTCACCACACGCATTTGCTGCTGTCCAGTTCGGTGAAACGCTGACGGACATAAAAGGACAAAGGCACTTTTAGGGGACCCAGGAGACGGCCAGAGAAGCTGGCACCAGTCAGCCCCGCCAGCGGCTGGATGTGCTTTTCAAAGACAATTGCTCAAAAGTTTTAAGCCTCGTCATGACAAATTCACCTGCCGTTCTCTTTGCTCATAAACTTTTTAGTTTCTTTCTGTTGCAAAGGGGGACAGAAGTCGCACTGTGAGAGAGACACGGACTTGCACTAAATGAAATAAACTGGTTGACTTAAGGCACTGGTTGAATTAAACCCGAGTGGCTTGATTCAACGAAGAAACGCATCTGCCTGCTTGTATTTATTGTCTCAGAGTTGTGCGCTGTGACAATCAGACGTGACTTGCCTAAATGCCGGGAAACCCAACTGGCTCCTTGCTCATCAAGACCGTCCGGAAGCACCGTAACTGTAATGGGGAGCGCTCTCTCGGGACAAACCACGCAAACCATGGACTCGGTGCGGGCGCCGGACGCGGAGGTTCATTTTCTATCACCGATAACCTGTTGCACTGACTGTCGGCCAGTTTCAAAGGGTGATAAATTATATACAGGGTGCAAATGTACTATATGAATGTTTCCTTTTGTACACTTCATTTTTTACAAGTTTTGCTACTCACAAGCTGTATGTAGTTGAGGAGAGCGGTATTTTTGGCCTCGAGGAGCCTGTGGGGGTCGGGTGGGGCTTGGGGGAGCTTCCGTAGATCTTAAAAGCATGTGTCCCAAACAGCTGGCCATGTTTGCCACGCTCCGTAAAGCTCCCTCTGTAGGTGGGCATGTGCGAACCTGCCTGTGCGATGGTACTTTCCAGATAAAGTGCTGCAGGCGCCATGCGTGTTTATTAAAATTGCTGCCATCACAGAGAAGGACAGAACCGCCACAGTAGAGAGGAGAGTGACCTCAGCCTCCTTCTGCGCCTGCGCTTCCAGCCTGGGGCTCCCAGGGGGGACCCCAGCCCCCACCTGGCCTCCCCGGCCTGCCGGTCCCGGGCACACACCACCCCGGGGGGGGGGGGCGCTCTCTTTGAGCTGTCCTGCTGGCTGCACTTTTCAAGCTTCTCCATTTCATAGAAGATGCTTCTAGAAGGGGAAATTGCAAAGGAGAGTGACCATCTGGCAAGGGCAAAGGAGAAACTAAGCAGGTGCATAAAGTGCTAAGTGACCCTCTGCCTCAAAATGGGTCTTAAAAGCCATCAAGAACAAAAGGTTTTCCAATGTAGGCATGTATATATCAAAAATTATTTTTTTGTAAGAACAAATTCATTCGGTGGAGAAAACCAAGGAACAACTTTTCTTCTTTATAAAGAAACGGACTCTTGTTAGAACCTATCCCAGGTTCCCGTCTGTCTTGTGAAAATAAACTGAGCTGAAAGAATCGCGGTGTCCCGTTCTCCGGATCGGCCGGGCGGGGGCGGGGCGCCTGAGCCGGCTCCCGTCGGGCTCTCCCGAAAGCCCCACGTCTACACTGACTTTAAAAACCTCATCCTCAGAGCACCCCCGTCCCGGCACACGCACACACGCGCACTCGCGCACAGGCGCGCAAGCACACGTGCGGGGCCTGGGCGGGAGGATGCTGTCCCCCGGGAGGCGAGTCTAGGACGGCGGGCCGACCCTCGTCACCCGCGCACGCGGTCCCACTGTGTTCGTGTGCTCGGGCGTCCACGGACAAGGTGGGCGGCCGGGGGAGGCACCCTCACACTGCTCACCCGGCGTGCCGGACACCGGGCGCCGGGGGGCGGGCCTGCTCCAGCCTGAGGCCCGCCTGCTCCCTGGCCCTCTCCCAGCTCTGCCTTGGCTCCGCCCGGGAGACCCCCGTCTGTGGGCATCAGCTCCGCCCCCTGATGGAATGCGACGTGTGTGAGTGTGCACGAGTACGCGTGCACACGCATGCCAGCGCTCACAGGCGTGCATGACCACTGGCGCCCGCACGCACACAGCAGGCGCACAAACATGCGTGCACACCTTGTCAGCTGGTGCACAAGTGTGTGCATGCGTACCCTCATGCACACGCTCACGCTGCCACTTGCACATGAACACACGGGTGTGCACACATATAAACACACAGGTATATACACACCCCAAACTCTAAGGGAAAAGCACAGGGTGCTCAGATAAGAACACCCCCAGGGGCACCTGGGTGGCCCAGGCAGTTCAGCGTCCGACTCCGGCTCAGGTCATGATCTCACGGTTTCTGAGTTTGAGCCTCAAGTTGGAGTCTTTGCTGACAGCTTGGGGCCTGGAGCTGCTTCGGGTTCTGTGTCTCCCTCTCTCTGCCCCTCTCTTGCTTGTGCTCTGTCTCTCTCTCTCTTAAAAATAAATAAACATTAAAAAAATTTTTTTAAAAGAAGGAAAGAAAAGTCGTTCTGAGGAAAGTGCTCCCCACGGCTCTCAGAGGCCCTGGGCGAGGACGCAGGCTCCTGCTAGGGGGCAGGACGTCACCCCCAGGAGCACCACCCCATGGAGCACGTCTTGTGACAAGTGGGCAGAATAAATGCATGGAATGTGTGCCTTGAGGGGTGAGGGGCATGGTGTTTCCAGCTCTCCCCCAGGAGGGTCGTGCAGGTGGTTGACGGGGTCCCCCGAGTGGAGGGATCAACCACGCCTGGGGAGTCTGCTGAGGCCCTCGCGCCGTCTTCCAGAGGAAGACGTGTCCTGTAGAGCGGGGCATGTACAAGTCTGTGCCCAGAGGTGACTGCTCCGTCCAGCAGAAGCAAGATTGGTGCTGTTCTGCCCTGACCCCCTTCCCCACATGCTGCGTCCGGGAGGGAGACTCTGGGAGGGGACAGGGGGCTGCCCGAGGTCGCAGAGCTCCCTGAGGGGTCCTTGGAGACAAGCAGATGCTAAGTGATCTTAAGCTGACTGGGGCGGCGACTCCGGCCTGCCTGCAGAGCCACTGCAGGACCGAGGGCCCCTCAGGGAGGCATCTCAAGGGTGGGATTCTCCTTCCTGCCACCTGTCCCGGAGGGACACCTGTCCCGCCAGGGCCCAGAGACTCAGGACGCCCAGGGGCCATGGAGTGCACTCCGCCCAGGCTGTCACGCAGGCGCAGGACCAGAGAGCCTCCTGGGGCATAGTTTCCCTGCACGCTTTTGCAGAGGCATGATGTCCCGGCAAAGGACTCCCCGTGTCTCTGAATGGTTGGCCCCACGTGCGCGGGACGTGGTGGAGATCTGACCCGTCAGGTACTCCTAACCACCTCCAGTGACTGCACCATCTGGACACAAGGTGGCTGTGACCTTCAACGCTGGACGAGAGCGGAGCACGAATGACTGTCTGCCCACACAAGGTGTGGTGGGGAGGAGCGCCACGCCGTGGCCGCGGTGAGACCGGGGTCAGCGGGGGGGGGGGGGGGGGAGAGGACACCTTGACCGCAGTGAGGCCCAGGTCACTGGGGGGGAGAGGACCCTGTGACAGTGTGAGGCCCGGGTTACAGGGGAGCAGCCCTGCCTTCAGAGCTTGTGTGGTTCTGTCGTCGAGAGCACATCTCCTTGGTCCGAGCCCGCCTGTCGCTCCAGGACGGCCCCGCGTGTCTCCAGCGTCCTCCGTGCCTGGGAGAGATGCCCCCCGGTGCAGACGAGGACGCAACGCCCTTGCATCAGTGACAACCACGGGGGAGCACGGAGGAGATGCGTCCCTTCCTGGGGCGCGCAGTTCAGAGTTCTGGAGCCTCCGGATCTCAGCGGCTGCAGAGCAGGCTGGCATGTGACCGGGAGCCGAACCCCCCGGGCCTCTGTCCGCCAGCCTGTGCTGGACGGCCCCTTCTGCGTGTCCCCACTCTCTGCCCCAGTGACGGAAACTGGTCTCTACCGTCCTGAACGCTGTTCCTGCTTAGGCCTTTTGAGAGGGTCCTTCCACAGTCACAGCCTCCCGTAAGTAGATGGTCACCTGATCTCCTCCTGGAAGAATTCCAAGGGCTTCTCTCACCTCCTGAGCACAGGTGAGCCATGCGGGCCTTCTTCCTGCACAGAGACGGCCACCCCGGCCACCCCCGCCTGCAGACGGGCCCCCTGCTTCAGAGGACAGCAGAGCGGGTAGCCTGGACATCCCGGGGCTTGGGCCATGGGAAGCAAAGGGCGGGGCATGGGCCCCGTGTCTAGAGCATCAGTGGGTCCCGGATCCAAGGCCACCGCCCCTAGCACTCAGAGGAACAGGGGGAGCTGGCTGGTGACAAGCGCCCCAGCCAGGCCTGGCTCACCTGCGCCCTCGGAACAGGGGCGGATGGAGGCGGCAGGGAGTGGCCAGCCCCGTCACCGTCAGAGAAGCAGAGCTGGACCCCAGGTGAGCTGCAGACCCGGCTTACTCTGGGCGGCAGCTGCAGGGGCTGCGGCCCCGGGGTGACCTGAGCCCCTGGGAACAGAGGCGGGGACCCCCTGCAGCTGGGCGTGTAGGGGGACGGGCACCCAGACAGTGTGTGTGCCAGGGGGGTGGGGTCCACGGGACCGGGCCGCCTGTTTGCTGCCTGACACCTACCAGAGGACACAGAAACTCCTGGAACATCAGGCCAGGAGGCGGTGGAGCACCTGGAGCAGGGCGCCCACAAGGTTAGGCCCTGGCTTCCCGCGGGAACCGGGAGGCAGAGCGGGAGCCCCAAGTGTCCCAAGCGTCTGTGTCCGAGCTGCCCCTGGGTCTGTGAGGGGGCAGTCCTGAGCCGTGGGCGATGGGCACCTTAGTGCGCAGAGGAGGATTTACAGTCGCCAGATGTGTTATGAAGCCGGAGCTGGGAACTGACTGAGGGGCACCAGCCCTGGCCTGGGCTGGGATGTGACCCCCAAGGGCCATTTTGACCCGCAGTTCAGTACAGCCCACAAAGGGAGTAGAGTCAGGGGTTTATTACCTCCAGGTCCCAGTGGGAGGTGCTCCGAGAGCCAGGGAAGGGCCGTCCCCAGTACCAAGTCACGAGCGGGCAGGAGACCGACAGCAGGGTACAGGGGCTGGAGATGGCTCACTTTTCACGGGCTCAACTCCAAGTGGCCATTTTATTTATTTTTTTTTATTTTTATGTCTTTTTTATTTATTTATTTTTGAGAGACAGAGAGGGACAGTGCAAGCAGGGGAGGGGCAGAGAGAGAGAGGGAGACACAGAATCCGAAGCAGGCTCCAGGCTCTGAGCTAGCTGTCAGCACAGAGCCCGACGTGGGGCTCGAACCTACGAACCATGAGATCATGACCTGAGCCGAAGCCGGACGCCTAACCGACTGAGCCACCCAGGAGCCCCATCAAGTGGTCATTTTAAAATGTGCCCGGGAAAAGCAAAGCAGGATCTTGGGCTGGGCATCCGAAACTCCAGTCCTCTGAGTGCCCGCAGGCCGGGTGTGCGCAGGCTGTTGCCTGTGAAATGCCCGGGCAGCAGTTCAGAAGGACAAAGTTGTTCTCCTCATCCCACAGCTTTCTTTAGGGACTGTCCCCAAAGGGGCCCAGGGGCGCCCTCACTGTCACCAGGCTGTGGCTGTCACAAACGCTGACCGGTCTGCGCAGCACCGAGCTGTCGCGAGAGGGACTGGCCCTCCCAAGCACGCAGCCTTGCGCCCCTGTCCGGTCTCGGCTCGGCGCGGGGTTTGGACGGGGCCACGACGCCCGGGGGCTCTGGCGAGTTCTCACGGCCCAGAGCGAGGAGCCGGGGGGCCGAGGCGCGGGCTCTCCGCCTCCAGGGTCCTGCCAAGTGCCCGCCGCCGTGGTCCACACAGGCCACAGAGCTGGCGACGAGGCTGAGGGCTCTGGGAAGGCCGAGGCAAGGCATCCTGCATGGACGCTGCGGAGGAGACACGGGAGGGTCCCGGCAGAGTGTGGGGTGGGGAATGCGGCAGTGACCCCCAGAGAGCACACCCGAGCTGGGCCATCGCTCTCCCGGGGAGTGTTTGGGGTTGGGCCTGGGTGGGGGCTGCTGGCGTGGTTTGGAGAAGAATCCCCAACAGGAACTTTGAGAAGAAAAAAGAGCTCACAGGGAGACAAGGCGCCTGACCAAGCCCCTGCCTGACCCGGGTTTGGAAACATGCACCGAGAAGTGGCCATCCCCACAGCCCTGCAGCCCCACGTGTCCTGCCTGGTGGGGCCACGTCTCTGCATCTGTGCTCTGCATGCATGAGCAGCATGTCCCTGAGCAGCAGTGGCCGATTGCAGCGGTGACGCTGCTGGGCCAGGCGCTGTCCCCGCACCTTCGTGCATCCGCTCATGGAACGTCAACAGGGTGCGGGAGGAAGTCCAGTCACCCGGCCGCAGGGCCGCCGGGCCGCCTCCCACTGAAGTCTCCCACAGAGACATCCTGGACTCGCCCGTCTCTCCTTCAGGTGCCGTCTGCTTCTGCCTCACAGCGGCGGGTGCATGAGACTTGACAGCTGTCCTGTCTTCCTGGTCATTGAACTTTTCCATTTCTAACAACGCTTTCTGCCTCACACCTGATCGAATGTTAACATAGCCGCACATTCCCCTCCTCCCCCCTTTTTTTCCTCGTCTACAAGTTGTCCTTCCTTCTAGCCCATGGATAGCCCAAAGGGGTTTGACCTTTGGGTCCCTTGTAAGCAATGTATCCTGGCCAATTTTGGGTTTAATCCAGTAAGAAAGTAAATATCTTTTGGGCGCCTGGGGGGCTCAGTCAGTTAGACATCTGACTCTTGGTTTCGGCTCAGGTCATGGCCTCACGGTTCATGAGTTTGAGCCCCGAATCTGGCTCTGCGCTGACAGTGTGGGGTCTCCTTGGGATTCTCTCCCTCCCGCTCTCTCTGCCCCTCCCCTACTCTCTCTCCCAAAAAATAAACTAATAAAAAAAACATTTAGATGCTTTTAATCAGTGAGTTTAGATCATTTACACTTAGTTTTATTTGCTGGATTTATTTTTAGCCCCTTCTTCAGCATGTTCTGTCTGTCTGTTTCTGCCTCTCGTTCAAATCTTCTTCCCCACTCTGCCTCTTCTCTTGGTTATTGATTCTTTTAGTGGCTTCCCTTAGTGTGCTCTTTGTTTTTTTGTTTTGTTTTGTTTTGTTTTGTGTTTTTAGTGTTTATTTTTGACAGAGACAGAGACAGAGTGTGAGCAGGGAAGGGGCAGAGAGAGAGGAAAACACAGACTCTGAAGCAGCTCCAGGCTCTGAGCTGTCAGCACAGAGCCTGATGTGAGGCTTGAACTCACGAACTATGAGATCATGACCTGAGCTGAAGACAGACACTTAACCAACTGAGCCCCCCAGGCGCCCCACTAAGGTGCCTTCTTAGTGTGACAAGTCCTGAGGTTACCCACGACTCAGCCTCCGTCTGACCACGGCCAGTGCAGAGCGGGCCGGCCCCTCCCCCGCCGCCCACCATGCCACCTGCCACCACTCCCGGGCGTCTGTGGCTCCTTCTGAATTTTACACCTGAAGTTACTGTTATTTTTATGTTCACGTGCAATTTGCTTAGATTTACCCACGTCTGCGGTTTCTGTGCTCTGCGGTGTTCTCGTGTCTCAGATCCTCCCCCGCGATGGTTCTTTCTGGAAACAAGCCTTCCTGGAATTCCTTTGGTCGGATCCCTTGGGGGTAGACTCTCTCACTTTTAGTTTTCCTGAAAATTCTGTCTCTTACCCTGGTTTTGAAATGGGAGTTTGGCTGTGGGAATAATTGATTACAGGCTGCTATTCGTTCTGTCCATACTTTGGACACTTTCCACGCTTTTTGCTGGGAAGTCTGCGGACAGTCCTGTCCCGCAGGTGCTGATCTGTTCTTTCTCTCTGTTTTGAAAGTCACCCACCCTTTGGCGGTCTGCCCCAAACACCGTGTCTAAACATGCATTCCTCTTCATCTGGCTTGAAGTTTGATTTGCCTCTTGAATCTTAGAACGGACTTTCTTCAATTCTAGAAATTCTCCAGCCATCATCTCTTCTCACATGCCTCTGCCCCTGCCCTC
Source organism: Mungos mungo (assembly GCA_004023785.1). NCBI lineage: Eukaryota > Metazoa > Chordata > Mammalia > Carnivora > Herpestidae > Mungos > Mungos mungo. The sequence continues at coordinate 3,267 of PISW01015123.1, read as the reverse complement.
TAACTCTTCTCCTCCTCTTCTTCCCCTGGGCTCTGGCCCTCCTTCCTGGGTCCCAGCTCAATGTCTCTCGGCACTGCATTCTGGCTGATTCTGGGCACCTTCCTGTCTGTCTTCTAGCTGACCAATTCTCCTGGTGGTTGCATCTAACCTTGACTTTAAGCAGACCACTGAGTCGTAATCTTAATTTTTACGTCTTTATCACTAGGATTTAAAAAAAAAACATGCTGATTCTGTTCACTATAGTATTACATCCTTGTTTCTGCCTTTGGTCCTTTCTTTTAATACTTGAAACATTTTAAGCATCTTGTTGCCACTGAAGGTCTAAACCAGCGATGCCCCAGATAATCCCCCGAGTTCTAAAAATACTCCCGAGTTCTAAAAATACTTCTCTCTGGCCCGGTGTACCCACACAAGCGGGACAGTGGCCCTCTCTGGCCAGGTGATTCTGTTCCTTTGATTTCCAGGCTATTGGCACAAGAGCTCACCGTGGCCACGAGTAACCTTTGCTTTATTTCAGGGTAACGTAGGGCACCCCCCAATCCCTCCCAAACCAGCACCTCCAATCCAATAGAACGTAAGGTTGCAGGGACGGGACGCAGCCCTTGGCCAGAGTTTCTGGGAGGGTAGCCGGGCGGGGGCCTGCTGGGTTCCCAGGATGTGTGTTCTGATGACCAGGGACGTGGCCGGACACGCAGCTATTGGCTCAATGTCCCCGGACTTAACTCCCCAAGCCCACTACGTTGGTGCCCTTGCGGGGCCTGGACCAGGCCCAGTGGCTCAAGAGGCGGACCGCTCTGGGCCATGTGGCAGGACAGACCAGTGATTTCTGCAGTCACAACTCTTGCTCTAAAACGAGTCCCTTGCACGGAGGCTGTGGTAGGCGGGTCCCGTGTCAGTGAACGCGGCCCGAGCAGAGGCCTTGAATAGCGACATGGGCGCAGGCGCCGGGGGTGGGGAGACAAGCCTGTGGCCAGAAGTGCCATCATCTCCAGTGTGGACCAGCCTCCTGTCACCAGTCAGACCCCAAGTGGCTGGTTGAACTCCTGGAGGAGAAGGCCCGCCCGAGGCTCAGCATCACTGCCTCTGGCTGGCAGGGGGCCACTCAGCCACCTCGCCCTTTGAGAGAGGGCGCTCATGCTGCCGGCCCACATGCGGCCTCCCGCGCCCCTGCACCACCTGCCCACCTGCGGACTCCTGCACCCCTCCATCGTGCCCCCAGGCCACACGCGGCCTCCCGCACCCCTGCATCAGTCCCTGGACTCCCTGGGCCAGCGCTGGCCCAAGAGTGAAGAAGGCTGGCACCTGCCAGAAGAGCCGTTTGTCACCCAGTTCTCTGCGTGCCCCTCCCTGGCGCGTGCCCCTCCCTGCTGGTCACTGACAGGGTATCAGACCCACAGACTCTGCTCCAGCCCTTAGACCAGTTCACTTTCCCAACGGCCTCCTGCCGACACCTTTCCCCCAGACCTTCTTGACTCTGGTCTTCCTATTTTGCTGCTTCCAGACACCAAGCCAAACGACTCACCCCCGCCCCCCCCCCCACAGTGAGTGACACGGTGTCTCCAGCCCATCGCACCAGAGGGTCCCTCTCACCACGGGCCCCTGGGGACACACCTGGGTTCCGGAGCACAGGCGGGGTCCCGTGTGGCCTGCACCATGTACCAAGTGGAGCCTCTTGTGAACCAGGCCTGTGATGCTCCGTTAGCAGCGGTGGGGACCCACAGGTGTGAGAGTGCCAAGTGTGGGCTGGGGGCCGGGTGTCAGGGCAGCCCAGGTCCTGGAGGGCCTGGATATGTGCCAGGCACCTCTGTCCGGCTCAGGCTTGATCCCACACGTCCCGCCGCCCTCACGTGGCAGACTGCTGTGGGGCCTGCCCGGCCTGTGACCAGCGGGTTTGACAGCACCTGGCTCGGGAGGACGGTGCCAATCTCACACGCCGTCCCGCGGGGCGGCCCTCGGTAGCTGCGAGGAGCCTGGAGCGTGCCAGGACCTGCTCTCAGTGGCTGGCCACCTGATGTGGAAGGCACAGCATTACTCCAAAATTCAGGGCCTGTGCCTGACTCCCCCCGACCTAGGCAGAGGCCTGGCCTTAGCTACTGTCCTAGAAGCCAGAGGAAGGGTGGCGATGGGTGGGTGGGGGTGCGGGGATCTTGTGAGACATCCGACCAGGTGGGGTCTCTGTGGTTCTCCGGGTAAGAGGGGGATGCGTTCCTGTTTGGGGGAGAGGGAGACTGCTCCTGCTGGCCCACAGGTCAGGGGCATTTGGGGCTCAAGATTCCCAGGCTCGTCTAGTAAAATTCACCCACCCTGAGTCTCAGGGCCCCATCTTGTTCCTCTTATGGCCTCGTCCTTAGCACAGGAGTCCTGTCCATGGCAATTCTGCTTCCCTTTTGATTAAGGTGAGCCACCCTCCCAGTTTCCCGACTCTGCCTTCCTTTCAGCCCTGAGGGGCCAGTATAGCCTGAGACCCCTGAGATGTGGGGAAACGGAGAGCCTCGGACGTACAGCCAGACCCTCGGCCTGGTTTTCAGCACAGCCTGATGTAAGGTGACTGAACCCCCAGGGCCACATTCGGAGGTGAGGACACACCTGTCAGTGTCCTGCCTGAAACCATTAACTGGCTGAACCCACTTGCATTTGAATCTTGTGATTAAAATTCTGTCCAAGTGAAGGGAACTTGAGGACCCCATGAGTAAGCAGCAGGGAGTGTCATTTACTCTAAAAATGCAGAAATAAGGTTCCCAAGCCTTATTTAGAGATCGGTTAGTCCAGGGGCTGAGATCGAGTTCCCCTGAAGGGCCCGACCGTGCACCTGGCCCAGAGCGCCACTCACGGAGCCTCAGACGCTAGCTTTCCCTGCTGGCCGGAGCAGTCATCTGGGGACACAATGTGTCCGAGTGAGGACAAGCAGAGTGGCCTGCTCTTGGCAGGCACATGGGGCTTGTGCCCAGAGGCTGTCCCGCGTGGGGGTGTGACCACTTCTGGGAGCCACCCCAGGGCCCTCCTGCCACCAGCCGCAGCCTCCAAGGCTACACAGCCCATTTAGAGGGTGGCCCCGACTAATGGCCACTTAAAAATGCATGACCACGGCTCCTGCCAGTGGCTGGGTGGTATTGGGAGGATTGATCCACAAGGTCCCTCTGGAAGGGCCGAAGGAGCTCTGGAATAGCGACCCCCTCAGCCTCCCCTACCCCCCTCCCTGGGGGGCAGATGCCGCGCCCCTGAGCTCTGTCACGGGTTCTAACTGTGTCGTGGCCCTTCTGCTTGGCG
>PISW01015122.1:0-18210 GCA_004023785.1 Mungos mungo | reverse complement strand
CAGCCAAGCACAAACTCCGTGGCGAGATGTCTGTGTTCTGTCCTGATCACAGAATAGGGACTCCCTGGGCTGGGGTTCCTCTCCCAGCTGAAGGGTCCAGGCTGGGCTGGTTTAATCAGCACAGAAAGGGCCCTATTTGCATACCCTTTGACTATATATCAAACATCAGACTTAGACTTGATTTTTAAAGAGGGAACGAGAGGGTTAATGAGACACTAATAGGTCAGTTTGTGTAAATGACGCTGTGACAATATGAATTGTAGTTATGAACACAGTTATATTTGCAGGCACGAGTGCATTTTTACTTATCTTTCATCAGCATAGGTTGTTTTCACAATACAAGTATTTTCCATACATTTGAGGTTTAGTCCAAAATACTTTTTTCTGTGCCATTTTAAATTGTATAATTTTGTTATTTCTTTTGCATATATTTTCATACTGCTGCATGGAATCACAGCACTTTTCTTGTTCATTTTGTATCCTGAACTTTTTCTCATTTAAAAAAATTGGTTCTAATATTTTTTTGTGGTATCTCTAGTGTTTTGCTATGTTTTAGACCATGCCATCGGCAAATAGGTGATTTTCCTTTCTTCTTACTTATTAAAATGTTTCTTATTTCCTTTTATTGCCTAATTTCTCTGGGTACATCTTCCAGTTATAGGAGCAGAAAGCTTTTCCTTCTTTGCTTCTGTATTTTTACCGGTCTAAGGATTCAATTGACATAAGACAGGTCTAGGAGAGAGAATAAATTTCATTTTGCAAGTGCATGAGGTTCCTAATAATATGACACCCAGAGAATGAACAAAGCAGGTGACTCTTGTGACTTTCAGTCAATAAAACATTGGATTTGTAAAGAGTTAAAGCCAAGGTGTGTTTTTGGAGTATTAAATTAGTCACCAAGTAACTAGGTTTGTTTGCTCAGCCTTCTTGCCCCTAAGATCTTTATTCCTGTGCTAAGGATCGTTCTCCCCTTCTGGTACAGGGAAGGAAACTTTCCCTAGGGATATTTATTTCCTGCTGTCAGGGGACAAAGGAGGGTCCTAATGTCCTTGGACTATTTCTCAAGTAACTTTCATCCAAATAAACAATGTCAGAAGATGATATCGCTCAGGGTGGCATATTTATTCTTCACATTATCATGTTGACTGTTACATTGGGTTGATCATCACCACCTGGCTGCTGATACGACAGGAAAGGCTTCATTACTTAGCTGCTCAATATGCTGTTGGGTGTGCGCTTTTCGTAATGGCCACGACCATGCAGAGGTAACTTTTTTCTGTTCCTTTTTAATTCAGTTATTTTAAAATGATGAACATGCATTGAATTTTGTCTAATGTTTTTATGAGTTAGTTAAGAATGGTGTGGATTCACTATTCTCTCTCTTAATGTAGGGCATCACATTTATACATTTGTGTATGTTGAGGGATCTTTGCATCCCGGGGCAAATCATGCTGGATTATCATGTACGGTCCTTTCAGTGTGCTGTTGGATTCAGTATACTCGGATTTTATAAAGGAATTTTGTATGATTGTTAATCTGAGATTTTTGCCTGAAGTTTCCCTTCTTGTGGTGTCTCTATTTGGCTTTGGCGTAGGAGTAATGCTGTCCTCCTAAAATGCATTTGGGAATATTATTTTACATCAGTATTTTGTAAAAGCTGAGGAATATTGGTGTTAATCCTTCTTTAAATATTTGGTAAAATATTTAATAAAGCCATGAAATCTAGGCTTTTCTTTTTGGAGTGTGTAGGTTTTAGATTAAGAAAATCTTATTAATTTTTGTTTTGTTCATTTTGTATTTTTTCATGAAACAGTCTTGGTGGTTTACATAATTCTAGAAAACGTGTAATTTGTTTTGGGTGATCTAATTGTTGGTCTATAAATATATAAAATTTTCTTTTATGATCCTTTTCATGACTTTAGTTCAGTTATGTATCCTCTTTCAGTTCTGATTGCATTTGTTTGAGTCTTACCTATTTCTCTAGGCTGTGTGTACTTTTAAAATTTCACATATCTTTTCCAAATAGAAATTTTTATATAGTTAATTTTTTGTGTATTTTTAATAGTCACTTCATCTCCGCTTTATCTTTCGTTGTTAATTTTATGTTTATCTTTTTATATCAACAAAAATACCAATGATTTTTAAAAGAATCTGAAAAATATACTAATTCAAATTGAAACACACAACACATGGAAGTAACAAACCAATCATGAAGAAAAGTGAAACTGGAGACATCACATTTATTTCTTTTTAAAAGAAAGAAATAATAAAGAAACAGATCCCATTCACAATTCAATGAAAAACCATAAAATACCTAGGAATAAACCTAACCAAAGATGTAAAAGACCTGTATGCAGAAAACAATAGAAGACTTATGAAGGAAATTGAAGAAGACACCAAGAAATGGAAAAACATTCCGTGCTCATGGATCAGAAGAATAAACATTGTTAAAATGCCATTATTATCCAAAGCAATTTACACATTCAATGCAATCCCCATCAAAGTTGCACCAGCAGTCTTCTCAAAACTAGAACAAACCATCTTAAAATTCTTATGGAACAACAAAAAGGCCCCGAATAGCCAAAGTAATATTGAAGAAGAAAGCCAAAACGGGAGGCATCACAATCCCAGACTTTAGCCTCTACCTCAAAGCTGTCATCATCAAGACAGTATGGTATTGGCACAAAAACAGACACATGGACCAATGAAATAGAATAGAGAACATAGAGTTGGACCCAGAAATATATGGCAAATTAATCTTTGACAAAGCAGGAAAGAGTATCCAATGGAAAAGCCTGTTCAACAGATGGTGTTGGGATAGCTGGACAGCAACATGTAGAAAATGAAATTAGGACACTTTCTGACACCATTCACAAAAATAAACTCAAAATGGGTAAAGGATCTGAATGTGAGACAGGAAACCATAAAAACCCTAGAGGAGAAAGCAAGAAATAGCTTCCTAGACCTCAGTAGCAACAATTTCCTCCTCGACACATCCCCAGAGGCAAGGGAATCAAGAACAAAAATGAACTACTGGGACCTCATCAAGATAAAAAGCTTCTGCAAGGCAAAGGAAACAATAAAAAAAAAAAAACCTAACAGGAAACCGACAGAATGGGAAACAATAGTGGCAAATGGCATATCAGATAAAGGGCTAGTATCCAAAATATACAAGGAGCTCACGAAACTCCATACCTGAAAAGTGAATAATCCAGTGAAGAAATGGGCAGAAGACCTGAACAGACACTTTTCCCAAGAGAACATCCAGGTGGCCAACAGGCACATGAAATAATGCTCAGCATCACTCATCATCAGGGAAATACAAATCAAAACCACACTGAGATACCACCACACACTGGTCAGAGTGGCTAAAATGAACAAATCAAGAGAACATAGATGCTGGTGAGGATGTGGAGAAATGAGCACCCTCCTACATTGTTGGTGGGAATGTAAACTGGTCCAGCCGCTCTGGAAAACAGTGTGGTGGCTCCTCAAAAAACTATCCATAGAACTCCTCTATGACCCAGCAATAGCACTGCTAGGGATATCCCCAAAGGATACAGAAGGGCTGATGCATAGGCGCACATGTACCCCAGTGTGCATAGCAGCACTTTCTACAATACCCAAATAATGGAAAGAGCCTAAATGTCCATCACCTGATGAGTGGATCAAGAAGACACGTGGTGTATATATATATAGGAATGAAATATGGCCATTTGTAGGAAAGTGGATGGACCTCGAGGCCGTCATGCTAAGTGAAATAATTTAGGCAGAGAAGGACAGATGCCATTATGTTTGCACTCATAGGTCTAACAGGACAAACCTAAAAGAGGACCATGGGGAGGGGCAGGGGGAAAGAGAGCAGGGAGAATGAGGGACACAAATCATGAGAGACTATTGAATACTGAAAAGGAACAGTGGACTGAAGGGGGAGTGGGTGGGAGTGAAGGGGGTGATGGTCATGGTGGGGGGCACTTGTGGGAAGAAGCATTGGGTGTTACCTGGAAACCAATTTGGCAATAAACTATTATAAAATAAATAAAAAATAAAAATTAACGAAATAAAAAATAAAAGAATGAAATAAATGAATTGCAGATATACATTAACTACAATAGTGTGCTGCTGGCATACAGTGAAACATACAGACAAGTGTAGCAGATTCCGGAGTCCAGAAATAAAAATGTGCAGATGTAGTTTGCAAATCTTCTGTGAGATTTCCAACAATTCACAGTGGGGAAAGGATAGTGTCTGTTAAAAAATGGAGTTGACTAGGAATGTCTGGGTGTTCAGTCGGTTAAGCATCTGACTTCTGCTTAGTTCATGATCTCACAGTTTGTGGGTTTGAGTGTCATATTAGGCTCTGGGCTGACAGCTGAGAGCCTGGATTCTATATCTTCTTCTCTCTGTGTGCCTGCCCTGGTCATGATCTGTTTCTCTTCTTCAAAAATAAAATAAACATTAAGAAATGGTATTGATATATTCATGCAAAGTAATAACATTTGGACATAATCTTACATCATACAGATATGTTGACACACACACACACAAATCCGAAATGGATTAAACAGAACGCCTGACCCTAAATACCATCAAAAAATACCCGCAAAGGACAAATGTCATGACACTCACCTGACAATGATTTATTTGATATAAAAGCAAAATCACAGAGAAGAAAGGCTGACAATGGGGAACTACATCAAACTAGAAAAGTTGCAAAGCAAGTGTCAGCAGAGCAATAAGGTAGTCAATGAAATGGTAGACATTACATGAAATATATTGAAAAGGAGTTAATATTCACACTGCAGGAGGGATTCCTTAACGTCATTAGCAAAAATCACAATTATAATCATAACAATAAATAAATCACCTGATTAAAATTTGGGTCAAGCATATAAATACCCATTTCTCTATAAAAGATGAACAAATGTCATGCAGCATATGACTTGATGCTCAACATCTTTAATCATCAGAGAAATCCTCCCCCAAACCACTGAGATACCCCCTTATAGCTGTTAGCTAGGCTATTATAAAAGAAACCAAACACAGTGAGAACATATCAAGTGTTGGTGAGGATGTGGAGAACAGGCAATCCTAGAATTATCTTGATGGGAGTATAACATAGTGCAGCTACAATGGAAAACAGTGTGGTGAAAATAACTCACCAAATCGAGTTTCTGCATAACTTACTTAATTGTCAGCAAGGTGTGAGGAAGTTCTGGGCCTCATGATGTGGGAAGAGGCAGGTGCAGGAGACAGGTGGATCGAGTGGAAGGTCCCTAAACTATTCCAGGATAATGGACCCATGGCTGCCATCTTGTAAGGCTGGACTCAGTATGAACATTGATACTGGTGCTTCTCCATTGGGTGTCTCTGGCCCAGTGAGAGAACAAAAGGAGTGAGGGGTGAAACGACTCTTTTCTTCCACAGGTACATGGGAGTACTGTGAATCATTTAGACAGAGAGAGAGAGAGAGAGAGAGAGAGAGAGAGAGAGAGAGAGACAGAGAGACAGAGAGACAGAGAGAGACAGAGACAGAGAGACAGAGAGAGAGAGGCAGAGAGAGAGTGAGTCATGGAGCTGATTAAGACGCTGTGGGGTTTCAACAATGGCAAGAGTAATTACTCCTGGTCTCTCTTCATAGACATCAAAGTGACACCTTAGAGCAGGTACATGGAGAGAGGAGTTCCTCAAATGAACTAAATTTAGATCACTTGAATGAGTCAGTCTCCTCTGTTTGGAATTTAATTATATATATTTTAAATGGTGGCCAGTGTACCTGTGAGGCACTGGTATATTAATTTGAGTTGATTTATCCCAAAGCTTTGTCTCTAGCAAGGTAGGTACTGCTATTATGACCTTTCACTCTAAATATGTGACTATATATTTGTTTGTAAATGTTTTACAAGAGAGTTTGTACTGTTTACTGGTCAGGATGAAGTTTGCAGAACATGATGAGAAAGATGCTTCACAGGAAAACTGACCCTGAAACATTACTGCTTCTGGATATGAGCTCAGAAATCCTGGATGCCCCCTGGTGAGCTCGGTTCCCCCTGATGATGTGAGAACCCCCAGGAGACCTAAGTGGCCCTTGGAGTCCTGTGTGCTCCATGATGACCTGAGTGCCCCCAAGGTTACCTGAGTGTACCCAGGTGACTTGAGTGGCAACTGGTGACCTGAATGGCCCCTGGAAACCTGAGCACCCCCCGAAGATGTGAGTGCTTCCTGGAGAGCTGTGTTACCAAGGTGTCCTCATCTTCTCCTGGTAACCTGAGTGCCCCAGGAGATCTGAGTGGCCCCTGATGTTCTGAATGTCCCCTGATTAATTTCAAGTAACCTAAAGGCAGGTTACAACTATTGGACCCCTGCTCAGGTCTCAGAAGTCCCCTTCTGGCTTTTGAGCCAGCTCTGTGGCTAGGCGTATCCTGTCCTGTTAGCCCTGACAGGAGGCTCTGATTTTGTGGTTGTTCATCCTGGTAGAGCCTCCATGGGTGTGGCCAGCATCTGCTTTATTTCTCCTCCCTCCTGCCTAACTAACTGTGTAACAGATGGACATATAGCTCTCATGGTATGTACTATAGAATATATGATAATATATGAACCATCCACTCCACCCACGTCACGGGAATCAGTGGATCCAATTCCACCAGAAATTACTGGTTGAGCTGGAGAATCCAGAGCCGTGGCCAGTTAGGTGCAGGGTGTGTGAGCAACTCATGAGTTGGGCCCCACCCCTTCAGCAGCACCTGGGACAGGACATCTGGAGACAAGAAGACTCAGCCAGTAACTACCAGTCGCAACCAGTTATGGTCCCACATCTGACATCTGAGATCCTCAACTTAGACATCTGTCAAGAGGCACAGAAAAGGCCCTAGAATATCCTCTGTTTATAGAACACAGCTCTGCCTTCCCCCAGAGACCTCAGCCCTGTGTGAGGAGAGAGGTATGGACTCCTACTTCCTGAGAGTGTAATTTCCCTTGAGTTTGAGGAGACATTTGCATGGGTGGGAAGTAGCATGTTCTTATAAGTGCACAGGGAGGGAATTGGGCTTCCCAGGTTCTTCTAGGACCAGCTGTGTGCATCTCTTTGATGCCACATGCATGTTGGTGTTGGGTTGGGAGTGTACTTGGTGTATCAGTTATTGGAGGAAGATCAAGAGTTGATCTCAGATTTCTGAATATAAAAATAAATAATAAACAAATGAGAGGATCACAGTTCATTATAATCTATTTTTGAAAAAGATATTTAAAATAATGCACACTTTTTGCAGACAATTTTCAAAATATAGTCTTTAATTACTCAATATTGATCATTCCATATATAATTCCATGTAAAAAATATATTGATATGGACTTTGGTATAAATATAATAATAACTAAAGGACACTGATTCCCAGTATCATATTTGTTTTAGTTTCCACACTGATGTATCAACCTCACCTGACATCTCTCTGTGGAGCATGAACACACCTGGAGACCTCTGATTCTGATGGTTCTCTGCTGATTGGCTCTGCCTGCTCAAGCATCTGCAAAGCCTGGAAGCGGTGCCTACATCCTGGAGTGCACAGACCCCAACACACGGCCACACTCTGTCATCTGCAGAGAGAATTTCCATGATTGGAGGCTGCCTCCTTTTTTTCCTGAGAAAACCTCATCTAACACAGGAGGCCGTTAACTCAGGGACAAGGAACAGACTTCACAGGAAAGTGGGTGACTGTTCTCTGATATGGCACAGAGACCACCAGTAACTTAGTTAAGCAGTTAATGACGCTCAAATAAACCCCTTGATGAAAATGGAGTGGCTGACCTGGAAATCATTGGGATCTAAACATTAGAGGCCTAATAAGAAATTGTATACAATATGTTCATAGTCCTGATGACATGTGCCAATAGGATCAATGCTGAGCTAGACGAAAAGATTTCAAATAAAAACAGATGGATATATTGTAGATAGATGATGGATGGATAGATAATAGATGATAGATAGATAGATAGATAGATAGATAGATAGATAGATGATAGACCGATGATAGGTGGATGATTATATATTACTTTAAGAAGTCACCTAGAGATTTCACATCATTATGAAAGACATTGAATGAAAAGGCATACAATTACCAATATTCTTTTTATTGTACAAAATGGAGTTTATTTTTTTAATCATTTCAAAAACTTTTAAGGTGCCATTTACAACTACAATTTTAAAAAATGGAATATAAACAGAGTTCCTCAGAATTTTCTTTTTTTTTAATAGCTACTGTCAATTTGGTTTCCATATAACACCCAGTGCTCTTCCCCAAAGTGTCCTTTTCCATTACCCCACCTCCCTTCCTCTCCGCCTCCCCCTACAACCCTGGGTTCCATTTCAGTATCCAATAGTCTCTCAGGTTTTGCGTCCGTCTCTCTCCCCAAGACTCTTTCCCCTTTCCCCTCCCCATGGTCCTCCATTAGGTTTCTCCTGTTAGACCTTTGAGCACAAACCTATGGTATCTGTCCTTCTCTGCCTGACTTATTTCGCTTAGCATGACACCCTCGAGGTCAATCCACTTTGTTACAAATGGACATATCTCATTATTTCTCATTGCCATGTAATTAATACTCCATTGTGTATATATATATATATATATATATATATATATATATATATATATATGGATATTCTTGATCCATTCAGCCGGTGATGGACATTTAGTCTCTTTCCATGATATGGCCATTGTTGACAGTGCTGTTATGAAGATTGGGGTACATGTGCCCCTATGTGTCAGCACTTCTGTATCCCTTGGATAAATCCCCAGCAGTGCTATTCTGGGTTGTAGGGGAGTTCTATTGATAGTTTTTTGAGGAACCTCCATACTGTTTTCCAGAGCGGCTGCACCCATTTACATTTTCACCAAGAGTGTAGGAGGGTGCCAATTTCTCCACACCCTTTCCAGCATCTATGTTCTCTTGATTTGTTCATTTTAGCCACTCTGACTGGCATGAGGTGGTTCCTCAATGTGGTTTTGATTTGTATTTCCCTTATGATGAGTGACGCTTGGCATCATTTCATGTGCCTGTTGGCCATCTGGATGTCCTCTTTGGAGAAGTGTCTGTTTATGTCTTCTGCCAATATTTAAAAAACATATTTTCACACTGAAAAAAATATTTTGATGCTAATTTTGGATATACAAAGATGAGTAATTATTACTTAAATCACTTCTGATTAAGTAAAGTTTCCACATAAGTTAGTAGATGGCTCTTTATAGATTCCTCCTCCCTCCAGGTCTTGATGCTTTTACTCCAGATTGTCCCAGGTAGTCTTCCCAGGTTGTCCTGAGATCTGAGGTGTGTAGGAAGAAGAGATCTGTCCTGTATCTGAACCATTGTTTTCTATACTAGCATTTACAGATCCTTTCAAGCTCTTGCTCAAAGACTTCTGCCCACCAGGCTCCATCCCTGATCCACTTCTATCATCCTTCTGATCTCTTCCATGTATTTCTTGAGAATTTACCAACAGATTTCTGGGTTTCGTCAGATAAACTCATTATAATTCACAGGGATAAAAGAAACTACATAGATAAAACATCACAAGCTCTCCACACCATTGCATTGAGTTCATTCCCATGTTATTACCTTCCATCCCATCTCACTCCCTTGTACCCAGTCTTGCAGTACAACCTGTCACTTTCATGAAGTGAAACAAATTTGTCCCCCTTCCAATATTATCCATCTAATCTGTTTATTTACATATATATATATATATATATATATATATATATATAGTCATCAGACAACCACCCAGCTAAGAAGGAACACAATACAGAGTAATGACACACAAGTATTTCTTGATATAATTTAGTTCAGTTTATCTAATAATCACGGTAAGTAGAATTTTACAGAAGTAACATGGATATACAAAACAGGACTTTATTTGGTATAAGATGCTATCAGTTAAGATGACCATAATCAAGTCACAGATCATTTCAGTAACTGCAACTCAAAAAATGCATCAATCTCAGGTCTGATCAAACCCCTGTCCTTCGCATACCAAGCAGTTTCTTGTGCATGTTGATTTGCAGATTCCATCTGGTAAAGATGGGTTCATGCAGTGTGTGGTCTTAGGCAATGACTTCTCCCCTAATGGACAATGAACATGAGATTCATTCATGTTCACACATGTGCCGGCTCTTGTTTCTATTGTCTGCAGTTATGGTTTCAATGCTTACCCATTTCCCTGATGGAGGAAAGCTTAGTTGCTTCCAGGGTGTAGCAACCACAAAGACAGCTCCTGTAAACACTTGTGTGCATGTTTTGAGAACACATGGGGTCTAATTTCACTTAGTAATGTGTCGCAAATTGGTTGGACTGGTCATAAGTTTAAGTGTATGACCAACTTCAGAAGAGAGTGGCCAACTTTTAGAACGTGGGGTGCCATTTTTTTACTCCCAAGAGCAGGATCCTGCTCTGTTCTGGTTCCCATCCTATACCAGGAAAATTGTGAAATCTTTCACCTTCACCACTGAATCTCCTATGTGGGTGGCTCTGGGAGACACAGCAGACCTGCAGGAAGCACCTTCATCACTGGACCTGAGCATGTTGGGACACAAGTTCCAAATTCCCTGTGCAGGGCAGGATGCCCAAATGTACCACAGTAGCAAACTGATTATTTTACATTAAACATACATGGGAAAGCCTGTGCAAGGTCAATCAGACCCTTCTCTGTCCTGCTGAAAGCATGAATAGATTCCCTCCCCCCCACGAAATATACCAGGAGTGTAGAAAGAAGTAAAGATACATCCTTATCTTCAGCGATAGGACTTTGTAGCTAAGAAAGCTGGAGATACAGACATTATTAGTCTGTTAGTAATCTACTATCTCAGCTCCCACACCTAGCAATATCCACTAAGTAAAGGCCCCAAACATTTGTTTTTTATTTTCTGTAAATTCTAGACACATGAATTGTCTTTTTTCTAATGTGTATAAATACAACCATATGCCTTGTTCATTTCTTTGGGTCTCCATTTCATTACTGGACTTCAGTGCACATGTAATGTATCTTTGGTCTCTTTTGCCTGCTCCTCCATCTCCTGTGGAATTAATTGTTTGTACACAACAAACTTTGATGGAGAGTTTTCTCCTCTTCTTTACCTCCCTAGGCTCTGGGTTCAGCCACATTCTGCTATTCAGCTCAGACCCTGTAGGAGACTTGAAACCCACATCACTGTGTGCTGGTGTTTGGGCTCCCATCAATTAGTGGCTGTGGCCTGTGGGTTCTAGTTCCTCCACAGGATCCATTCTTATTTCATCCTGAAGGTAAATTCTTATTGCCAGTACACGTATGTTGTTAACTGGATAGGTTTCAATCTGTAACACTTAGGTCCAACAGAAGGGCTGATGTTCCCCCACAGTTCATTTCCTGCCCTCCTATAGCTTACTGAGCAGGTGGCCAGGGTAGCCAGGTGGCACTCCTTCCCAGACATTCCTGGAGGCGTCTTTTCTGGGAACATGGGATGTGACTGCACTGGAATTGCAGGTGGTGCTGGGAAAGTACAATTGCCTATGTGCCCTGGATTGTGGAGTTTATGGGTACACATGATGGTCTAGTACTTTCTATACATATGTGTCTTTGAGACAAACGACATGAATGGGGACACATTGGTACAACTCTAGGGACTACATGCACAAACGAAAGGATTCTATATATGATCTGAAAGGAAAATTCTGTTATGTTCTTCGAATGTTGTACATCTATCAGTGAATTATAACAAAATTCTTATTCCAAAGTTATTTCTAAGAAGTTATTAATTTGTTTTGAATAAAAGTAAGTTGTGAAAACATTACTATTAAGAAGTTGTAAATCAGTAACACAGAAAAAAATTTATAGCCTTTAAGTACACTATATCATCTAGATTATAATCTAGACAACTCTATTAATTATAGAAATATTTGGAAAATGGGAAAATTATATCTTAAATTATAATCACAAACTATTAATTACTTTAGGTTGTGTTGATAAATACTATTGCTTCATTAATTCATATGTTAACTATAAATATGTGACCTATATGGGTTTTAAAATACAGTATCAGTTATGCAAACAATTACAGTAAAAATTCTAGAATCACAAAATGTAAAAATATATTCAGTAACATGTATGTCACCATTTTTTAAAATTATTTTTAATAAACACTGTTTTTTTTTTTATTTTTGAGACACAGAGAGAGACAGTTTGAGCAAAAGAGGCTCTAAGAAAGAGGAAGATACAGAAACTGAAGATGTCTCCAGATGATGAGGTACCTGTCAGCACAGAGTCTACTGGGCTCGAACCCACGCACTGTGAGATCATGACCTGAGCCAAAGCCAAACACTTAACTGACTAGGCCACCCCAGCGACCCTATGTATGTCATCATTGATTTTCAAAAAAGGAGTCATACCAAGGATGCCAGGGAAAGAAGTGCATTAAAATCAGACAAGCATCCTCCATATTTTGAGTCAATGAGTACATTAAAAAGTAATCCATTGTATAAATAGCTTACAGTAACATAACTGAGACAGTCTGCTCATTATTCACAGAAAAGCTGAAAGGCTACAATTGAGAAAATGGAATAAAAAGATAAGAACCCAAACTTGACTGTTTTGGTGAGAATCCAGTGGCGATGCAGGTAAATGAGAGAGACTGTGAGGGTCTGTTCACCTGGGACTCCATCTTCAGGTTCACCTGGGAGACTAAACATAACCTGAATAGAGTCACAAGGAGGCAAGTGTTAGGTTAGTAATCGATCTTACCTGTTCTGGAATATTTGAGATACATACACAGGATGACAGGCAACAGACAGAATAAGAACCAACACTGGATTTGCTGTTACTGAGAACAGCCCTCCCAAAAAATGTCATGCTCACCAGAGGAGTGGTCCTGACCTCTTGTATCCAGGGGGCACAATTTCAGCCCAGGGACAGAGGTAAGATTTCATATCCCTGGGATGTCACAGCATGTAAGGACACTGAGTGGAAGGACATTTCCTGTGTCTTTTCTGAGGTTGAGATTAGTGCTGATTCCATGCAGGACTCTGCATTCCCTGTCCATCAGAGAATCTTGTCCCTCCTGTCACCACATCCCCTTCCCTGACAGAGAGGATGTATGAGGGCATGGAGAGAAAGGCAGAGGTTTGATCCATGTTTCATTTGTAAACACACCCTTGTCCCATAAAGAACAACATCCTGTTTTTCTCATACGTGTTAATATGCATTTGGTGCATTCATGAGGGTGAAGTACCATACATTCCATGACATCATCTCGGGTAGTGCATATGAGGCTGTGCTGCAGGAGAGCAGGGAAGGTATTGCAGGAGAAATGACAAATGATTGTTATCTCTCAGAGTAGGTGGTGGATCCCTGTACATGTGTGGGGAGGCCTGGAAAATACCTCCTAAGGAATCAAGGTGCAGATGCACAAGGACAGTATTACCATCTATGATACAAGGGCCATTGATCCATGAGTGCCTTCCAGACCCTAGGAAGAAAACATTTTCTTGTTTCCAGCATGGGCATAAGTGGAATCACACAGTCCTTATGAGACCAAGGCAGACAAATGCATTCTGCCACAAGGAAAAGCCACATGAGGTCTGCAGTAAGATCCTCCATGTTGTATTTTGAGGGAAGGACATGCCATGACCAGCAATTCAAGGTGTGCAATTCTAGATGATGATGTCGCCCCTTAGAGCCTCAGAAGGACACACGGTTCTTATGAGATTTTGAAGCAGATCCAGTTTAAGTGTTTTCATGCTTCTGAAGTGATGAAGGTGATGAAAGTTTTATACTCTCAGGTGTGTGTGTGTGTGTGTGTGTGTGTGTGTGTGTGTGAGAGAGAGAGAGAGAGAGAGAGAGAGAGAGAGAGAGAGAGAGAGATCTTCAGACTCCACATTCAAACCACATCCTGAAGGAACCAAGTCTCTTTAGTGTAGTCTACTAAAGTTGATGCAGGGAACATGGTTCAAACAATGACCCACCAGGACACTGTTTTCTCTTGATTAGGATTCTTTGATGCTCTGCAGCCTCATGTCCAATATGCACTTTATGCTCCTTCTAGCAACATTGCACATGGAGCTGAAGCATCCTGTGGTGCACAGTGAGTGCATTTGGGAATCCTGTAATGCTTCAGTTGATGTGCATCAGGATGTCTGTAATCGTTTTGTATTCAGGGGGAGGAGTTAAGGTAATACAAGCAACTTTGACTTCTGTGCATTTTAGGTAGTTTTCCTATGACAAATATCTAATTCAGGGACTGAATAAGAAAGCCAAGATCATGTGTCCAGAGAGGCCTCATGAGGGAAATGGTTGTGTGGAGAAGAAGCCCCAGATTCTAACATGGATCCATCTGCACCGGCTCCTGGGAACATAAACAAGAATTG
This sequence comes from Mungos mungo, assembly GCA_004023785.1. NCBI lineage: Eukaryota > Metazoa > Chordata > Mammalia > Carnivora > Herpestidae > Mungos > Mungos mungo. The sequence goes on along the minus strand of PISW01015122.1, from coordinate 3,825 downwards.
TGCACAGTGTACACCTCCTGGTGGTGCTGATCCTCCTCGACAGTGAAGTTCTGGGCTCAAACTGATACCCCGTCACCGTATCTTCTGTACAGTAATACAGGGCCGTATCCTCAGCTTTCAGGCTGTTCATCTGTGGATCCGCTCTGTTCTTGGCATTGTCTGTGGAAATTCTGAAAAGGCCTTCACAGAGTCTTCATAGCTTGTGCTACTTCAGTACTAATCCATTAGACCCCCTTCAGCCCCTCACCTGGAGCCTGGAGGACTCAGATCATCCAGGAGCTACTGAAGGCGAATCCACAGACTGCACAGGAGAGTCTCAGGGATCCCCAGCCTCCACCAGGTCTCCTCAGTACTCCACACTGGATGCCAACAGGCCTAAGACATCCAGGTAGTAACTGTCACACATCCACTGTTTCTCTCACTCATATCCAGTCACATACTCAGTGTCACTGGATCACCATGAATTACCTTTAAATCAGCAACAAGGAAAACCCAGAAAGAACAAACTCCATAGTGAGATGTCTCTGTTCTGTCCTGATCACTGAATGAGAACACCTGGTAATTGTGTGTGGGCTCCTCTCCCTGCTGCAGAGTACAGGCTGAGAGAGTTTACTCAGCACACAGAGGGCCCTATTTGCATGTCCCTTGAATGTACAGTCAATTCTCATGGGAGAATCCTCAAGAAGGCAGTGACCTTGAGCAAGTGTAAGTGACCTGGGAGTATCTGCTGCCACAATATCTTTCAGAACATTGTAATTTATTATTTTGTGATTTTGATGCAATGATTATAGTACCCACGATAATCCTTATTTTAACATATGCAACAAACATGTGAGGTGGGAATAAATTTACCACCATTGTGCAGGTGAACAGCAGAGAGGAAGTGTGTGAGTGTCCCATAGCACATGTGATGTGAGATAGCCCCAGTATCTGGACCTGTCCTCCACAGCACAGGACCCACCTCCCCATTAGCCACCTTCAGGACAAGGTAGGCAATCTCAGTGAGGTTTACAGGTTCCTGACCTTGGAGTGTCCTGATAGACTGACATGAGAAGTCAGGTTTAATCTCTCACAGGGAATTGGAGATGGTGATAAGCCTTGACAGAGACTCACAGAGCTGATGGAGATGCCTGGAGTTTTCAACAACCAGTGTGATTCACACACGATCTCTGGGTGGACATGGATGGAAAGTAACAAAAAGATAAACGGTGGAATTATTAGTGAAATATTTTAAAGGCAGAACACCTGAGATTAGTAAGAATGCTGGACATAAAAATATTTATTTCTCTATGAAATGAAGATCATTGTCCTCCTAAAACTCACACTAATGTGACAATGGCCTATGTTATGTTTATCACAGGACCTGACCCTTGGCAAGTAAGAGTATTCCCATTATGATGGTTCATTCCAAACAGGGAGGACACTTGTATATTTCCACAGCTTTTACAAACTGTTTGCTGTGTTTATGTCTGAAGAAGTTTGGACAGCATGGAGTTGGAAATCCTTGAGATGAGACCAGCCCTCAACTACATTTTTGTTCTGGATGATGAGCTCCCTGGGATCTGAGTTCCCCCTGGTGGCTGTGAGCACCTCCTGGTGGTCCCCATGTACCTCTTGTTTCACATCCCACCCATTTATCCAACATGCAATGGTGGGAACTTCCATCATGAGCACTGCAGACCCTCCTGTTTAGAGGATGTATCCACCCACTTATTTCCCATCTTTGACCCCTCACTCTGGTCCTTTCCTGTAAATGTCTAGATATATTTTCTGTAATCCTTGGTGGCAGGAATCTTGAATAGTTTTCCTTATTAGTTGGCATAGTCAGAAGAAATTTTAACAACCAAGAGTAAAAAATGAAAGATATTTGGATTCACGAATTCTAATTTCAGGAAACTGACAAAAGTGCTCAGCCTCAAACATGTGCCAACTTTAACAAAAAGTGTTGGTCAATCACAGACAGAATGTCAAAGCCATAAATTGGAGTCTGAGTGTCAAAAATTGTTAGGCTTTGATCTTAATGGTTTTTTTCAGATTGATATACAAATTGTTTTCTGTTGGTGAAACACTTCTAAATTACAGTTTATTTCTTCTAGAAGAGGAATGGCTGTGCCTGTGATCTATTCTTGTAATGCAGGTGTATTCAGAAGTACATGAGTAGTTTTCTAGAGACACATTTTTTTCTGATGGAGAGGGTTTGACCCCAGTACTGATGGTACCCACCATTTCACCATACCTGATTTATAGAGTTAGAATTTCAGTTTTAGAGGTGGTAATATTTAAGCACATTTTGGCTTGAATTAATATTGAATAGGGTGAAATGTGGGTGGATTTGGGTTGTGGACATGTGAGTGCTGTTTGGGATTGAGGTGAATTATGTAGGTATCAGATGGACTGTTGTTGCCTATGTTTTGTGCATGATATCTTGTGTGTCCAAAGAGACTTTTCCACATTTAATTAATTTAGCCATCTTTAAATTACCACCCTGTGGATGAGTCTGGGGACACAACTCAGGAAAAACAGAGGTAGTCACCACCTGCCCATAATAGGGGTGCAGATAGAGGGTCTTTAAGACCCCACAAATGTGGGAGCTGACACTCTGAGAAATCCAGGATCAATACCCTCATCACGATGCACAGCCTCTTTCCTGTATGAAATGCTAGTCTCCTTCTGGATCTGAGTGCCTAACTAAATCCAGGTGGATATGCATCGATGTCCCCCAAATTGCATGAGGTGGAGAGAGACTTTGCAGGGGACAGTAAGGAAAGACACATAAAAGAGTCATTGCCATTGAGAGAGAACTTCTGGACCTGGTGGGCACCCTGCTCTCTGAAGCCTTAATTGGGCGTTGTAGAACAGCAGCAAATGGAGGTTGGGGACAGCCCTTCAATTTGGGCTCTTGAGTGTAAGAGAGAACCCATGACAACCCTCCAGCCTGACTGTATTGAGACCCAAGGGACATGCCCCAGGAGATCACTCACCTGAGTTAGAAGAAGTCCCTGCCCTCTCTGTGGTTCCCTCATGTCTCTGAGGCCTCTCCCTCCAGATGTTATAAAGTCATAGGTTCTTTTATATGGGAAATGTACCATCTCTCAGTAAGGTGGGGGTCAACTGCTTGTTGGCAGAGTCTTCTTTGTGACCTTATATCTGGTACAAATCTCTGCTCTGTCTTCTGAGAGTGAAAGCAAAGATCCCCTTTCATTGCTGCTAAAATCTCATATTGTGCCCCTATGTTCCCAGTTATTTTTGATGTCAATAACTGATGAAATTGCCATCAGTCTGAGAATTCCTTTCAGAAGCAGGTACAGGATTACATGGGTGGTGTCAGGTAGTGTAGACCAGTGGAGCAACACACGCTAAACATGTATCCCCAAGCCTGGGCTTGTTCCCTAGTGAGGAATGAGGAGTACAAGGAATGACAGCTGACATTTGTCTGTGCTTCCTGAGTACTCAGCGGAACTCTGTGTGAATGAGACTGGACCTGGAGCAAAACAAGACTGCACACAGCAGGACATGAGGGTCAGTTGTCTGGTTAGGCTATATATGATGTGCTGGCACAGAGGAGCTTGGAAGGGCAAGTGTGGTTTGAATTCGATCCCACGTAGCATCACGGTGGGGAGTCATCCGTTAGTTAATTCTTTCTACTACTATTTAGGATAAAATAAATAGATAAATGGAAGAAGTTGGACTCATTATCCTAAAGCTCAAAACTTATGACTTTCTGCAGCAATATTTCTGCCGTTCCTTTTTTTCATGTTCAATGCTTGTAGATTCAATTTAGACTGTTAGTTAACATATAGTGTACTATTAATTTCAGTAGCAGAA
>PISW01015121.1:0-18203 GCA_004023785.1 Mungos mungo | reverse complement strand
AGAGATTGAAGAAGACACCAAGAAATGGAAAAACATTCCCTGTTCATGGATTGGAAGAATAAACATTGTGAAAATGTCATTACTACCCAAAGCAATCTACACATTCAATGCAATCCCCATCAAAATTGCACCAACATTCTTCTCAAAGCTAGAACAAACTATCCTCAAATTCGTATGGAACCACAAAAGACCCCGAATAAACAAAGTATATTGAAGAAGAAAACCAAAACAGGAGGCATCACAATCCCAGACTTTAGCCTCTACTACACAGCTGTCATCATCAAGACAGAGTGGTATTGGCACAAAAACAGACACATAGACCAATGGAATAGAATAGAGAACCCAGAACTGGGCCCACAAATGTATGGCCAATTAATTTTTGACAAAGCAGGAAAGAATATCCGATGGAAAAAAGACTGCCTCTTTAGCAGGTGGTGCTGGGAGAACTGGACAGCAACATGCAGAAGAATGAAACTAGACCACTTTCTTACACCATACACAAAAATTAACTCAAAATGGCTGAAGGACCTGAATGTGAGACAGGAAACCATCAAAACCTTTGAGGAGAAAGTAGGAAACAACCTCCCAGACCTCCACCGCAGCAATTTCCTACTCGACATATCCCCAAAGGCAAGGGAAATGAAAGCAAAACTGAACTCTTGGGTCTTCATCACGATACAAAGCTTCTGCACTGCAAAGGAAACAATCAAGAAAACTAATAGGCAACCGACAGAATGGGAAAAGATAGTTGCAAATGACATATCAGATAAAGGGCTAGTATCCAAAATCTACAAGGACCTCACCAAACTCCACACCCAAAAAACAAATAAGAAGAAATGGGCAGAAGACATGAACAGACACTTCTCCAAAGAGGACATCCAGATGGCCTACAGACACATGAAACAATGCTCAACATCACTCATCATCAGGGAAACACAAATCAAAACCACACGGAGATACCACCTCATGCCAGTCAGAGTGGCTAAAATGAACAAATCAAGAGACTATAGATGCTGGCGAGGGTGTGGAGAGACGGGCACCCTCCTACACTGTTGGTGGGAATGTAAACTGGTGCAGCTGCTCTGGAAAACAGTGTGGAGATTCCTCAAAAAACTATCCACAGAACTCCCTTATGACCCAGCAATAGCACTGCTAGGGATTTACCCAAGGGATACAGAAGTGCTCATGCATAGGAGCACATGTACCCCAATGTTCATAGCAGCACTGTCAACAATAGCCAAGACATGGAAATGGCCTAAATGTCTATCACCTGATGAGTGGATCAAGAAGATGTGGTATATATATATATATATACAACGGAGTATTACATGGCAATGAGAAAGAATGAAATCTGGCCATTGGTAGGAAAGTGGATGGACCTCAAGAGAGTTATGCTAAGCGAAATAAATCAGGCAGAGAAGGACAGATACCATATGTTTGCACTCGTAGGTCTAACAGGAGAAAAGGAGAAACCTAATGGAGGACCAGGGGGAGGGGAAGAGGGAAAGAGAGTTGGGGAGAGAGAGGGGTGCAAAACTTGAGAGACTATTGAATACTGAAAACGAAATGAGGGCTGAAGGGGGCGGGGGAAAAGAGGTGGAGGTGATGGAGGAGGTCACTTGTGGGGAAGAACCTTGGGTGTTGTATGGAATCTAATTTGACAATAAACTACTTAAAAATATGAGTCTCACACAAAAAAAGATAAAATGCATTAAGACAACATTTCATTATAAGTTAAAAATTTAAAACTATCAGTATTTTAAGTAATACAAAGTCTTTGTATTTTGATACAATCATATATAGTTATAAGATGCTGAGATATATTGACAGTATGTACCTATCCCAAACACCCCTCTGGGTTGGACCTCAGATGTGAGGAAACCTACAGTAACATAAGGTGAATCACAGAGGCACATCAGGAAGACTCTAGGAAGCTAGAAAATGCAAGAAAACAGATTATTCTCTATACCTTCCCAAAAGGAACGCAGCCCAGCTGACTGCCTGATTTTGGCCCAGTGGGACCTGTGTCAGACTTCTGATGGCCAGAACTAGAAGATAATATTTTCTGTTGTGTTAAGCTATTGAGGTTTTGGTAATTTATTATGGAAGTAATAGAAAACTAATATAGAGGGGCATAATATAACACTCATTATTTCCCTATTAGAGAAGGTAATCATCTTTGTTTAAATACAATTGGCTATATATTTCCTTATATAAATTTATTTGTAACTTTCTTTTTTACTCAATTGATTTTGAGTACTCTATATATTCTATATACTAATTTGATTATTATATACTCTGCCATTTTTTTTCTCACAGAATGTTTTCTGTCTCATTTTGGAGTGTTTCACTATGCAGATATATTATAATTAAGTAATTATATATAACTATAACATTTAAATATAAATATAAACATTATGCAAATATAATATATAATAATTAAATATGTTGACCTTTAATTTTATGGCTTCTGGATTTCATTTCTTATATATGAAAACATTCTCACCACAAATTTATTAAAACATTCTTCCATATTTTCTTCTAATTTGCTTATGTTTATTAATTTTAGTTTTGTAGTCCATATATCATTTATTTGTGTAAAGTATAAGGAAAGAGTGTAAATGTGTATCTTCACATATACTTAATTATCCTAATGCCATTAAATATATTTTTCCTTTGATACACAATCACATTTTTACCAAAACTATATCACATATATAATTGTTTTTTATTTTTCATTGTTCCATTGATCCATTTGTTTATTCCTATATCAATTATATATTATTTCTGTGGACTAAATTAATAGAGCTTATTTGTATGGGTTTTATTAGCTAGAATGACATGTTGTTCACTATTTCTTTTATCTCAAAGTTTTCTTGGCTATTATTGCATATTGTTTAATGAGTCATGCTTTTCTCTTGTTAGATTATTTTTGAGTATTTAATAATTCCTCTTGCTGCAACATTTATTATAATTGCATAATCTACTTGGCTATTTCTAGTGCATTGAAAAATGCAGCATGGTGTTTAAGTATGTAGACTCTGTGGCCAACCTTCCTGAATTCAATATGTTCCTCAGCCACCAATAATTTGTGTTATGTGGCCAGGGTGCACCAAAGTTTCTTCATCTGTAAAATGGGATAACAATAGAAACTACCTCATTAATTTGTTATAAAGAAGATGTTTTAATTTTCTAGAGACTTACAACACACTCTGTACATGTTAAGTACTGTACAAACTTCTGCTAGTATTGCTTTTTTATTATGCTGATCACTTATCCTGGTATTTTTTATTGATATACAATTGTATAGTCCAGAAATATAGTTATTTCTTATTAAAAAAATAAATAAATGTTTGAACAAAGAATTCCACCGGAGAGACATTGTTGTTTGTTTTGGACAGTTTTATTCGGATAGCATTAGAGATCTTTAACTTACCTTTTTGAGATACAAATGTCAATATTCAATGTTTCACACATTTCTGTCATTTTTGCAAATAACACAACAAAGAACTTCCTATGTACCTTTTGAAAATGTACACATTTTTATGCTTAAAAATTGCCAGTAAAGAACACTCATAACTCAACAATGAAAAGATAAAAAAGCAGTTAAAAAACGGACAAAGAATTTTAATTGACATTTTTCCAAAAAAGATAAATGTCCAACATGCACATGAAAAGGTGATCAATATCATTAGTCATTAGGGGAATGTAAAGCAAAGCCATAATGAGAGACCACTTCACACTCACTAGTATAGCCATAAAAGAAGGAAAATAACAAGTGTTGGTGAGGATATGGAGAAACTGGAACTCTCGTACACTGTTGTTGGGAATGTAAAATGGTACAGCTGCTGTAGAAAACAGTTTGGTAGTTCCTCAGTAAGTTAAACATAGAATTACCATATAAGCCGGCAATTCTACTCCTATCTATATATACAAAGTAATCGAGAATAACCTGTTCAGACAATAACCTGTATGTGAATATTCATACCAGCTCTATGAAAATACCAGCAAAAGGTGAAAATAACCCTCAAATCCATCAATAGATGAATGGATAGACACAATGTGGTATATGCATATAATGGAATATTATTCGGCTAAAAGAAAATGAAGTACAGCTACATGATACTAAATGGATGAAGCTTGAGAACATGCTAAGTGAAAGAAGCCAGATGTGAAAGGCCACACATTGTGTGGTTCCATTTGTATGAAATATTCAGAAGAGGCAAATCCACAGGGACAGAAAGCAAGTTGGTGGTTACCTGGGGCTTGAGGGGTGGGATGGTTAGTGGAAATGAGGAGTGAATAAGGGGCACGGAGTTTTGGATTGAGGGGTGAAAACTGTTCCGGAACTAGATAATGGTGATGGTTGCCTAGCACTGTGAATATACTTAGAGATATTTTACTTGTAGCCACTTCAAATGGTTATAATGGTACATTTTATGTTATGTGTATTTTACTACAAAAAAGGGCAAGAAAAATTATCTACCTAGTCATAGAATCAGGATATTCTTCTTTTGAGTCAAATATGTATTTATTGAACATAATAAACTTGACTTTTTCAGAAGAATCTTTCTGTAATCGGATAAAATATGCCCTTTGGAGTGAATAACAAATAGCCATTAAGAATGTACATTCATAATGATTTTGTGCCAAACTTGTGAATTATGTGATTAGAATTCTCAGTCTTAAACTCAATGAAATCTCATATGCTCAGACATAATGCTGTATATCAAGTGACAGGTATGGAGTAAGGGTAGATCAGAGACAGGTTTTAGAATTAAGTGGATCCATGTTCTACCTTTCCTAACACTAGATGTGGGACTTCAGACAGGGTACAGTAATCTCCTAAATCTCAGCTTTCTCACTAGTGAAGTGAGAATAATTATCTGTTTCACTGTCATGTAAGGATTGAATAAGTACATATATGAAACATATTTACCCCTGGACTCAGCATATAGTAAATGCTCTCTATAGGAGTAACTCCTAAGATCGGCTTTTTTGTATTTTTTCTAATGTAATCCTTGTATAAATTTTGTAAGGTGTTCACTTTCAGTGGGAAGGAAGCTCACTCATCCTGACTTAGCAGGATTTTAATTGGAAGGGTGTCTTTTCATGTGCTGACTAAATTCTCATACAAAGTGGTTATTTTGATTAAATGAAGAGGGCATCAGTTAAAGTGGCCACCTCCCTATTTCCACAGTGTTTGTTTCCCACCTCAGCTCTGCAGAAGAAAGCCATCTAGCATTTGGTAAAACTCTAGTGCTAGCTCAACGTGGATCCCTTTACTAAACTCAAGATGAGTTGGACGTGTTATAATGGCAAAGAAAAAGAAGATTATTGTCTATTCGAAGCTTATACAGAAAGCAGGAAGGAAGGAAGAAAAGAGAGAGAGGGAGAAGGAGAGGGAGAGAGGGAGCAAGCGAGACAGAAGCTGATCTTGTTTCTTTGAGCAAGCTCGAATTACTGATTTCAAATTGGTCCACGGACCCAAACTGTGGGGCAGTGTAGGTCACAATAGCTCTGATATTCAGCCAATTGCATAAAAGAAGTTGCCATAAAAACTTAAAGGAAATCATGACTCTTGCAAAGCAAAAGACAAAGGGTGTGCAAAGGATCATAATTCAAGTGGGAAACCCGCCTGATAGTCCCAGCTCAGCACAAGGCTTTCCACATCTTCCTGACATCACTCAGCTGGATGTCAGCTGTACCTTAGGCAGTTTTGCTAAAGGGTGTGAAGAAAACACTTAAGTGTAAAACTTATTCCCTGATCCTCAAGGAGCTTACAACAGCGCTGAAGAGATTAGCTGTGTAACTAACACTCCAGGGCGGTCAATGAAACGTGACAAACGAGTTGGCAGGGTCCTTGAAGGCGAAGGAATTCACAGTTAAGGATCATTTGGGGCTAGGGGCTTGTCAAGGAAGACTTTAAGAGGTGGGATGTAAGCTGGGCGCTAAGTGGCGGGTAAGGTTTTAGGTGGGCGGGAAGGCGTGGCGACGGGAACTGAAGGCTAGGGCTGGCCGGGCCCTTCGGGGTGGCGCGCACAGCTTTAAGGCCTAACCCCTTGGGCCAAGGCGCGTGCGCAGCCTAACGCTCGCGCGGGCGCGCGGCCTGCGGAGAGCTGGCCAGGATCCGCGAGCGCGAGACCCCGCGGGCCAAGGCGGGAAAAGGTTCGCGCATGCGCAGCTCGGAGCGTCGGTCTCGCCAGGATGGGGAAGGGGAGGTGGAGTTTCCAAGAGGGAACTTGACCCGTTAGCAGCCGCGGCCATGGCGGCGCGCTCGCCTCCCTCACCGCTCCCTCCGCCCCCAGCGCGACAGTTGGGTCCTAGGTCCCCACGTGTTGGGCGGGGAGCGGTGGCACACGCAGTGCGCAGCGAGGCCTCCTGTCTTGCGAACGCAGTGCGGGCGGGCGTCGTGGACAAAAACGATATATGCTGGCGGGGCGAAGAAGGTTCAGGGGGCCGGCGAGGGCCAGGGCAGGCAGCTCCGGCTCAGGCTCCCCTCCTCAGCTCGCCCATGGGGTCCAAGCGACTAGAGGGCATCTCGGTAGAGGAGGCGATGGTGGCCCGGACGCAGCTGCTGGAGGAAGAGCTGAGCAGCTTAAAGGAGGAGCTGGCCCTGTGTCAGGTATCGAGGTGGCCTCCGGCCTTTCCCCTACTCGGCGGGCCCGGGGCCGGGGCAGGTCCGGTGGGGAGGCGCGCCCCTCTTCCTCTGCCTTAGGCTGCGTCGCTGCGCGGGTTCGGGACCCACCCATCTCCGTCCGGCGGCGCTCCCTCCCTGCGTCCACACCCAGTCCGGCCCGCTGCTCAGTGCTAGGGGGACGTAGCAGCGCCCCGCTCCCCGACCTGGGGCGCCTGCTCCTCCCCGGACCAGCCGGGCAGAGTTCGCCTCGGCGCCCGCGTTTGGTTTTCTTCGCTTGGATACCAGCAAACATGTAGTCGCACCCCCCCCCCCTCCCCTCGGAAGCCCAAGTTCTCGGTGGTGACTGTTAGTGGTACTTGGAGAGGAGTGGAGTGCAGTCCACGAGTTGCTACGTTGAACGGGAAAGTTTAAACACTTCTATTAAAATAAAATCCATCGGTGAAAAAGCCTGTTTTTAATTTTCAAACCCACACTTGTTCTGAAGTCAAGTTAAACTTAAGTTGTAAACACAGACCAGTAATTTTTAAGGAGTCTTGGGGCGGGAACTTTCACACTTAATAATAGATGATGTTTAGTGTTAATTAATCAGCTATACTAATTCTATAGTCTTTGAAAGAGAAATTTGATTTTCATGTCCTGTTGCCAGTGAAAAGCATTTTCTAAATCAATTATGTGAAATTACTTGCCTGTTATTTGTAGAGTTATTAAAGATGGCTTGACTGAACTCATTTTCAAAGAGATTTGATTTTACTTTAGTTTTGCATCCTTACCACCATCTCTTCTCTGATTTTACCAGAACCTGTAGACAGGGTTGGGAGATATAAATGCTGTGGATTCACTCAACAATAGATCTTTGAGTCACTCTGTCTTCAAGATAGAACCAGTTAGGGACTAATGAAAACCAAGGTAACTATGAACAGAGTCATCAGTGTAGATTAGTAAAAATTAATGAAATTCATTCTCTCTTATAGTTTGTTCCATTGGATTCTTTTGCCCCCTTTGCAGGTCCTTGCTGATGGAGTCATGGCTGTAAAGACAGGACAGTCTTGTTCAAATTGAATATACATGTGCTTAAACAAGTTGGGAAAATGATGTGCGACTGCTTCTTTTTCATTTTCTCATTTTCTGTCCTTTACTGGATAAGGAGCAAAGTTTGTTTGAACAAATAAGAGACACCAGTGAATTAAAGCATTTTGTCATCTACACACTTCACCTTTGGATAGTTGAAAGATGTTAACCCATGATAAAGGCTCTTGTTACTTTGACAGTTCCTAACCTAAGATGCTATTTGCCCATACCTTCTACTGGCTCCCCCTTCCCTCTCTATATATGCCATAGTTATAGCTGGCGAAGGAGATGAAATACTTAACTTTTTACTACTGACTTGATTAAGGAACTCACTCTATTGGAAACAGCCCCATGACCCCCCCCCACCCTAAATCCATTCCCTACTCTTCTTTTAAATTTTTAATTTAATGTTTATTTATTTGTGAGAGAGTGAGAGAGTATGAGGTGGGGAGGGGCAGAGAGAGAGGGAGCCACAGAATCTGAGGCAGGCTCCAGGTTCTGAGCTGTCAGCAGGGAGCCCCATGTGGGGCTCAAAACCACAAACCGCAGGATCATAACCTGAGCAGAAGTCAGAGGTTAACCAAATGAGCCACCCAGGTGCCTCCTCATTCCCTCCCTATTCTTTAAAAATGTAGCTTCAGATATGGTGTTGGCCCTTGTGACCTTGGGCATATATGGACTAGGAAGATGATTCAAGTGCTCTAGGCACTGTAGATGCCCACATATATAAGAATAGAGATGGTGATAATTTAGGCTAGAGTAATGGTTCCTGAGGTTTTTGTAATATTGTCCCTGCTAGATGATCATAGGCATTCCAGTAATGTGACATGAGATTGGGAGTATCCCATTCAAAACTGTGGTCAAACCACACCCCTGCTCTTGGGGTACTTGGGAGAAATAATAATTGAATTCTCAGTTGTTTTATAAAAAAGTGTTTAATTAAAATTCACTTTTACACCTTTTGATTTGTTCTACTTCTTTAGCTAGAAATGACATTACCCACGAATACCTAGTATTAACCCTGTTTTTCAAATCTTTCAGAAATTGCAACCCCAAATAAATTCATTTTCACCTTAACCTAGTAAGTGTATACAACATACACATACCTAGAATTTCAGAAGGAATATTTACCCTAATTGTTCACCATGAACACTGATTTTTATTTTAAATTACACTTTTTAAAGAAAATACTGCTCAGATCTACTAAATTAATTTGACACACTAATGGGTCAGATGTATAGTTTGGGGAAAAAGAATCCTACAAATTAGTCGCTGGTCATAAATAGTAGCTTCATATAAGTCACTTGGTTCTTTTTCCACAGTTAGCTTATAGGAATTCAGTTATATGTAGTTGATGGAGAAAAAGAAAGCTTGAGTGGTCCATGTAACAGTCCGCTCCTTTGGAATTACTCAGAATAAGCATGTAGAAGAAGGCCATCTCAGTTTCAAATGTTTCTCATTCAACTCTATGTGATTATAATGTTAAAGTTTTTTTTATATGGTTACAGATTAGCAAGCAACATACATTCAATGCTTAGCTGAAGAAAATATAATTAACTTCAACATGGAGAGAAAAGCTGTCCAATAAATTGGATGTACTGAGGATGAGACATTAGCTTCCCAATGTAGCTTTTTCCTAATGAAACTTCAAAGATGCTTCAATGGACAATTTTAAGTTTGTGATATTTATGCCTTGTCCATTGATTTAGAACCCGCCTTTTCCTGTACTCTTAATTCTAATTACATATTTCAAGAATGTGTTCTACTTGTGAGGAGACTGTTCTATTTGCAGTTCAGTATATTGCAAGTATGTATATATGTATATAAATGTATATGTATACATTTATCAGCACTTGTAGAATACCAGAATAGTAATGTTTTGTATGTATAATATACACACACACATTTGAGTGTGACATATGTATGTATATCTCAAAGCTTATTTCCTTTTTCAGTAGCATCCAAAAATATTCACTAAACCTAAAAGCCCAATTTCAGTTAAAAACTTATTTAGGGCATTTAAATGATATATATGTTGATACCTGGCTGGTTCAGTTGGTAAAGCATATGACTCTTGATCTCCAGCTTGTGAGTTCAAGCTCCATGTTGGATGCAGTCTTTACTAAAAAAAAATTATCATAATAAGTAAATGAAATTACTGTTTATTACTGTAACTATAATGATGAAACTAAGTTTGTTGAAACATTATGTTGGAATTAAGAGTATATAACTAGAGAACTCAGCCAGTTATATTTTTTGTTAGATTTTTAGGTGTTTTGAAAACTTGTCGAGTCATTCATAAAGAAAACAAATTTTGAGAACTTACTGTGTAATTAGAATCCTCACCAGTGTTAGTAGTTGTATTTTAGTATATGAATCTTTTTGTGCAATATTTTTTCATAACAATAATTTATTGAGAGACTACTTTGCACCGTACTTTGTAATGAGAATTATTCCATTGTTTTCCCTGGGTTCAGACAGGCAAATTATTTATTTAAATACAGGAAATAATTTTCATGTTTATTGAATTCATTCCTCCAGTAGAGGCCAACTGAGGGCCTCTTATGTTGCCAGACACTAAACTAGGTGCTGGGAGAGTATGTACCCAGTGAAAAAGGCAATTTTGGGTGTGTGTGTCTGTAAAGTTGATACTTATTTCCATGTCAGCTGATAAATGAAAGTCAAAAAGAATCTACTACTAAGATAATTTAGACTCAAATCTCCAAGCATTTGGTCAACTCTTTTTCATAGGCTGAATTTAGTAAACTTTATGAGGAGTAGGATTTTTAAACTTAAATTATTTTTAAACGTTTATTTATTTCTTTGAGTAATCTCTACACCCAATTTAGGGTAGAACTTAAAACCCCAAGATCAAGAGTCACCTGTACCTCTGCCTGAGCCAGCCAGGTACCCCTAATTTAAATTTTAAATTATTTGATTCTGTGTCAAAGTTAGGGAGTAAGAATAAATAATTTATAAGTTTTTAAAGGTTTTAATTTTAATTTTTTTAAATGTTTATTTTGAGAGAGAGATAGAGTGTAAGTCGGGGAGGGGCAGAGAGAGGAGACAGAGGACCCAAAGCAGGCTCTGTGCTGACAGCAGAAAGCCCAGTTCCAAGACTCGCACTCATGAACTGCAAAATCATGACCTGAGCTGAAGTCGGACACTTAATGGACTGACCCACCCAGATGCCCCTATATTTTTAATTTTTTTAGAAGGACATATGTATGTTCCCAAATGACGAGAAACTATAGGAAAATCTAAAGAGGATAGATTGGCAATGATTTCCTGTTTTTTTTTTTAAATTTTTATATTTTTACATTTACATATTTTTGAGAGACAGAGACAGACAGAGCACAGGTGGGGGAGGGGCAGAGAAAGAGAGAGGGAGATGCAGAATCTGAAATAGGCTCCAGACTCTGAGCTGTCAGCACAGAGCCTGATGCAGGGCATGAACTCAGAAACCTTAAGATCATGACCTGAGCCGAAGTCAGACGCTTAACCGACTGAGCCACCCAGACACCCCAATAGTTTCCTGTTTTAATAATGTCTGGTATAGTTTGAAAATTAGTTTTCTGTTTTTAGGGCAGAGCTTGCTTTATTCTTACATATGAAAGAGGGTCTCTTTAGTAATTTAAGGTATAACCCATATGGAAGATTATATAGGTAATGATTTGGTTAATTGTCTGACTCTTGATTTCAGCTCAGGATATGATCTCATGGTTTGTGAGATGGAACCCAAATCACGCTCTGTGCTGACAGTGTGGAGACTATTTGGGATTCTCTCTCTCTCTCTCTCTCTCTCTCTCTCTCTGCCCCCTCCCTTGCTTGCTCTCTCTCAAAATAAGTAAATAAACATTTAGATAAATAAAAAATTACTGAAAAACTCACAGAACTAATATGGTAGTCTCACAATCAATTCATAGCATTTTATTACTTATAAAGAACTCGCTTTTTTAAAAATCAAATATCACATAGATTTGTTTTTAGGTAACAAAGGGAATCTGAATACTGTTGCTGACCATAAATTATAAAAAAATTATAAGTTTAGAAATTTGGAAATTAGAAAAAAGAAAGGAGAATTTGTTGTTATTTTCTCTTTGGCATGGATTGAAGAGGAGATGTGAAACAACCATTAACCAACAACAATGGGAAAAAGAGAAAAGAGAAAAAATGTATAAATTAAGATGTAAGAAATTTTTTTCATCAGATATTTTTTTGATTTCTTGCTATATCTCTTCAGCTGTGCTAGAGATAAATCCTTTATTGTTAAGTCATACTTAAGTGAAAATAACTAATTTTATAAATGTTGAAAATCTATGCTTTTATAGTTTTGCTTAATATTAACCTTTCTTGCTTAATATTTTAGTTAGGGAAGTTGACATGAAAATACATGTAATTCTTGCCTATTTGTTTTGAAGTGAGCTGTAAGACAAATGTATATGGGTAATATTGGTTTTAAGAGATTTTGTAATTTCCTTAACATACCTTTAAAAATAGAGATATTAGGGGTGCCTGGGTGGCTTAGTTGGTTAAGTGTCTGACTTCTGCTCAGATCATGATCTCATGGTTCGTAAGTTTAAGCCCTGTGTCAGGCTCTGTTCTGACAACTTGGAGCCTGGAGCCTGCTTCAGATTCTGTGTCTCCTTCTCTTTCTGCCCCTCACTTGTGCTCTATTTTCTCTGTCTCAAAAATAAATAAACATTAAAAAAGTAAATAAATAAAAATAGAGATATTAGAGCACATTATATGCATAGGTTATTTTTTCTTACCCTCACTACCTTCCAGGCAGGTTACAACATGTGATTTATATACCAACATTTCTTGTGTTTAGCTCAAATCATTTCTTTCTTCCCTTCCCCCTCCCTCCCTCTCTCCCATCCTTCCTTTCTTCCTTCCTTTAAATTTACTTATTTTGAGAGAGAGAGAGAGAGAGAGAGAGAGAGAGAGAGAGAGAGAGAGAGAGAGAGAGAGAGAGAGAGAGAGAATGGGGGATGGGCAGACAGAGACACAGAAAGAATCCCTCGCAGGCTCTGCGCTATCAGTGTGGAGCCCACGCAGGGCTCCATTTTACGAGGCTCCATTTTACGAACCTCACGTTTGTAAGAACTCATGACCTGAGCTGAAATCAAGAGTCAGGCGCTTAACCAACTGAGTTAATTAGGTGCCCCAATTGGAATCATTTTAATATTCCAAATTCTAAATTCTTGCTTCTAAAGGGATAAAGTAAAGCATGATATATATCAGACTGTTTAGGTAAGGTAGTATTCTCTTGTATTCAGACTGTCAAAAGTCCTTTAAAAACAAATAAGTAAAGTAGATAAAAAATTTGAGCATTAAAAAATGAAAACAAAAATTTTATAAGAAAGTTTAGGTAGATACTTTTTAAAAAAAAAATTTTAGAGAGAGTGCACCTGTGCATGTGCAGACAGGGAGAGGGACAGAGAGAGAGACAATCTCAAGCAGGCTCCATGCACAGCACGGAGCCTCATGTGGGGCTTGATCCCATGGCCCTGGGACCATGACCCAAGCCAAATTCAAGAGTCAGATGCTCAACAGAGCCACCCAGGCATTCCATAAGTAGATATATTTCTAATCTCTGAGTAGAGAAGGCTGATTAGGAAAATTGGTACAAAAAATTGATAAGCTATAATTAAAAAGATGGATACATTTGAATAGATGAAATTAATAACACCCTTTTAAACATGCTTCATCATAAATGACAACATACTAGGAAAAGAATTATTTGTAACACATTTATTAGACATAAATCTAATTTTAAGGTTTCCAACAATAGTTCTTATATTCTGTTGGCAGAACTTAGTCATATATCCCATAGGTAAGAGGGGCCTTTTACTTCTTTTAATTGGGCAGCAAAGAACCAAATGATTTCTGTTACTAACAGGAAGGAGAGAATGGATGCAGGACACAAATGACATAGACATGAATAAAAATATCTGCCACACAAGTAAACCCAACCAACCAACCAACCAACCAAATATAGTATTATAAAATGAAATGTGAAAAAAATTAATTAGGGCAAAGGGTTATCAGAGATTTATGGGTTTGGGTGGCTATAAATATAGTAGTCAGGGAAGATTTCCCTTGAGGTGATATTTAAGCAAAGACCTGAATGAAGTGAGGAAATAATGTACATGGAAATCTGATGGATGGCAAAGGCCCTGATATAAGTAGAGCCAGAAGACTAGTGTGAATAATGAATGAGCAGAGTGATAGATGAGGTTGAAGAGGTGTGTATGGGGCCAGATAATGTGGGGTCTTACAGCCTTGATACAAAGTTTGGATTGTTTTCCTAATCTGATGGGAATGCATTGGAGGACTTTTGAGCTGTAAGGAGGCTAGCGGACCATCATGGATGGCTAGGCAAGAGAAGGGGTCAGCCTGGACTAGGAGGATGGTGGTGGAGGTGGTGAGAAGCCGTTAGAATGGGATATATTTTGTAGATAATAGGGTTTACTGGTAGTTTGGATAGGAAATATGAGGAAAAGAGAGCAACCAGAATTGACTTGTAGATGTTAGGCCTTTGAAGAAATGACTAGATGGTGGTGTCATTTTCTGAGATGCATAGGAGTAGGTTTGTGAAAGAGTAGGAAGTCAAAAAGTTTATTTTGGATAAGTTAAGTTTGAGATACCTATTAGGTATTCAAGTGGAATTATTGAGTAGGCAGTTAGAAATTGGAGTCTGTACCTACGGGTAGAGGAAATGGCTAGGGCAGGAAAATGTGGAAGTCCTCAGTGTAGGATTGATAAATAAAACCATGGGACTATGAGGCCCTCTAGAGCAGTGGTTCTTATTTAACCCTGAATGCAGAGTCACCCGAGGAACTTTAAAAAAATACTGGTGCTTGAACCTTACCTGAAACCAATTAAATCAGAATCTCTAGGTCATCACTATTTTTAAAAACTTCCCCCAAAGTGATTCCTAACTCTCATCCATAGTTGATAACAATTGACCTAGGCATTAAGGACTAAAACTGCTCGTTGTCTATGGGATTTGGCTACATAGGGGACCTTAAAAAAAGGAATTTAACATCACAGTGGGGAATTTAACCTCTGACTGGAGGAAGTAATACAGTGAATGAGGTGAGGAAGTGGAGACTGTGTTTGTAGGCAACTCTTCCAAGGAATTTTGCTGAAACATGGAGCTGTAGATAGAGAGCAATTCCTTTCAGAGCAAAGTAACTGATATTTAGCATTCCAGCATTCATACCCTACAGTGTGGGTGGTAGAAATAGTCAAAGTGGATGTGGGTTACCAGTGTAAGAACTTTTTAAAATAATGCTTTCCTGTTATACTTTTCAAGAGTCTATTTTATAATTACAGAAATAGGGATCAAGAAATTGTTTTCATTTTAAAATTTAATGTAGTGTCTTCTCTTATACAGCTACAAAGCAATGCATTAAAAATGTCTTTTGTTTCTTTAAGGCTGATAAAGAATTTGTATGGTCTTTGTGGAAACGTCTCCAGGTGACAAACCCAGATCTCACACAAGCAGTCAGTTTGGTTGTAGAAAGGTGAGCTCCCAAGTTATTTTTTCATGAGTATTTGGTTTGTTGAATTTGTTTAGCTTTATTATTTAAAACTTGGCATTAAGCCCCTAGAGAGATTTTATTTCCAAATGAATGTGAAGCATGATAGTAATAATTATTGGACTTATTTTGAGGGGTGCCAGTTACTAAATATAAATAGGCCATATCTCCTGCTTATATTCCGATGTATTTGGGAGGTTCGCAGGTAAGAGATTAAAGTATGACGTGTGTGTATGTGTGTGTCTGTTTATATGTGTGTTGAGCAACTTTAAAAATTGGAGAATTACCTGTTATTTGGCTTTTTACTTTGAAACTGCCTCTTTTGACAACTTTCTAGACATGATCCTTTCTAGACATGGCTCAGTTTTCCCCTGAGGTAATTGCAGTGTGTACCTGAAAGCTTGGAATGACCTTGCCAAAACTGAGGGATTTCACTTAGCACTCTGTATTACCTTGTAGGATTCCTATTGATTTAGCTATGTATTATTGGGCCTCTCCTTGGACATTGGAAATAGTGGAGTGATGCTGGCTACTCCCTACTAAGCATTTGATGTACAGTAGTCTCATGATGCATAGCAATTAAAACACTTGGTTTCCTATTAAATGGATTTCAGTACATTTCCCAAATGAGAAGCTAAGGATGTGGATAGATGCTTTTTCCTTTTTCTTTATTGGAATCATGATTATACAAGCTGAATGTAATTTTTTGATAACTTGACCTTTGGTATGTCTGGCTCTAGGATCATTCCAGTGTTGTCTGGAATTTGACTTTCAAAAATCTGTGCTAGAGACCTATGTATAGTTTTACCATCCTCAATTATTGTGAGCTCTTAAAGTAGTATATGATACTCACTTTCTCTTCATGTTACTGACATGTCTCATTCATCAATCAGTTTTTTCCTTTCGATGATCAGAATTAGGGCTTTTATTGAAGTGCCCTTATTAGTTTCTTGAGATGAAATTTGATCACTCTCAGTCGCATTTTGTTTTCTAGCCAAATAAGCATCCTACAAGAAACATTCTTGGGATTTCAGTAGTCATTTCTGTGATTTTTTCATTATCCTCCTCTCATTTTATTTGCATATTCCAATTTTCTGATTTGGTATTTTTTTTTTAACTCGCTAAAACTATCTTTAATTTTCACTTTTCTCTTGGTTGAGAGAGAAACAAATATTAAAATATTGTTGAGTTATCTTTCTCATCCTTTGAGATTTCTACTTTTCAGTATATGTAATACACATATAAAAGTATACATACTTTATAGATAACTGCACATATATTTTGTGAGTATCAGCCCTATGATGATAAGATATATAGTGGAAAATTTTGGAGATTATGACTTTACAGCCATGATTCTCAATATTTTAGTGTGCATAAGGTATACCTAGTGAATTTATTAAAATGCAGATCTCTGGGACATTCCCCAGATCTACTGAAACTTAGGGATGAGGTCCAGAAGTCTTAACATTTTTTTAAGTTTATTTATTTACTTTGAGAGAGATGGAGACAGCATGAGCAGAGGAGAAGCAGAGAGATGGGGAGAGAAAGAGAATCCCAAGCAGGCTCTGCACCGTCAGTACAGAGACCAACACAGGGCTCGAACTTGAAATTGTGAGATCATGACCTAAACTGAAACTAAGAGTTGGATGCTTAACCAACTGAGCCTGCTAGGTTCCTCTAGAAGTCTTTTACAAACAGCTTTCCAGATAATTCTGACGTCGTAGTCCATAGGTCATACTACGAGATACTTTGGAATTTGAGTTGACTTTTGAAACTGGAAACCTGTAAGTGGCATTTATAACTTTATAATTATGTGAACATTTATTTCCTAGAGAACTATGTAGTATATTTTAACCTGTGAAAAAGGAAGAATGTTATACCATTGAATCTTTATTTTTCAAAAAAGAATATTCTCAATATCAAACTCAAATACACTGTCTTTGTATATTCCCGTAGCTACCCAAATAGTTACATTTAAGTCTGTCTAATATCCGTGCCTTGATCTTCCTAGACAACATTTTTCCCCTTGGAATTTTTAATTGCACTTCTTTTCTGCTTTTTCTTATAATAAAGAATGTCTGTATTTGTATAATAGCCTAAGACATTCTTCCTTTAGCCTGTTGGCTTATGGTGTGAATTTGGACTAGTTGCTTTCTAAATCTACTCATAGTTATCAGTAGTTCCACAGTTCCTGGGACCCCATATCTTTCTTTTTCTTCTTGTTGGATTATATTTTCAAAATTATTTCTCAGAAAGGATGCACTAGTGTTTCACTTTCTGATTCCTTACATGCCTGAAAATGTCTTTCTTTTGTCCTTATGCTTGATTGATAGTTCAGCTGACCATGTAATTTTATGTCCACATAATTTCCTTCAGATTTTTGAAAGTTTAGCTCTTTTATATTTTAGCATGTACAGGTGCTACCAAATGTATGTGTGATCCCATTAGGTATGATTCTTTTTTCTAGGTAGCTTGCTTAAATTAAACTTTTAAGATTGCCTCTTTATATATAACATTGTAAAATTTCAGTATCATCTATTAATTTGGGTTTTTAAAAAATTCAACCTTCTCAGCCTTTGGTGGGCCCTTTCAAACTTAAGATTTTCTTTTGATTAAGGAAAGTAGCCTGTAGCCATTTGCTGTAGGCAAATGCTGCAAGTGAGTGAGAAACTCAGCTTTTTGATAAATGGTTCCTTTATTACCAGTCTTCTTGACTCCTGCGGGATTCTGTTATCTGTATTTACTAATTGGGTACTTAGAACCTCTTTGGGCATCTTCAAGAAAAAGCAGCTTCTTCTCACTGGTGGCATCATTTAGATTTAGATTTAGATTTTTCTTCTCTGGGTTTGTGAGCACATCCTCTGTCTTTCAAATGTTTCTCACATTTATGGTCAATTTTGGCCCCTTTTCTTTTTTTTTTTTTTTTTTTTTTTTTTTTTTTTATT
>PISW01015120.1:0-18202 GCA_004023785.1 Mungos mungo | reverse complement strand
AATGGTTATGATGCTCGCTCATTTCTTAACATAGGCTAAATATATTTCTTTAATCATAAAAATGTAATAAGATAGATTGGAGACTATATCCAGCAACTTAGGGCTTCTTCACTTTTCCAACCAAAAAGTCTCCAAGTTTGTAGATGACGAAGGCACCAGGAAGCCTTTTCAGGTGTCAGCAATTGCTCTATAGTTCTGCAAGGTGCATAAGGCACAGATGATACCGGCCACCGTAAAAGGGCGTGGCTAAGTGGATTCGATCTCAATTTAAGGAAGTTAAAGGATTATTATATTTAAGGGGCACCTGAGTGGCTTAGCCGGTTAAGCACCTGACTTTGGCTCAGGTCATGATCTCACGGTTTGTGAGTTCGAGCCCCACTTTGGGCTCTGTGCTGACACCTCAGAGCATTGAACCTGCTTCAGATTCTGTGTCTCCCGCTCTCTCTGCCCTTTCCCAGCTCGCTCTCTCGCTCGCTCTCTCTCTCTCTCTCTCAGGAATAAAAAAATTGTCTTTAATTTTTAAAAAAAGAAATATTTAAGATACAAATCATCTATGAGGTTCCAACTGATGACCATAGGTATTTTTCATACTTTAAAAAATAATAGTGCTTCAACCTGTAGCTGTAAGATTGGACTTTAATTCTTGTTCCCCTTTTGGGGATATTTTTGCCCACAAATGATTCCCCCTTTATGCTATTACCAAGGGGGAATTCTCTACTTCACAATTCCTTCTGAAGAAGAAGCCCTTACTCTCCACCCTTCTTCTCTTTCCTGTCATTTCCCAGATAGAAACCTATCAGCTCTGTCTATGAGTCAGTTCCTTCCCATACATGCCAGTTTCATGGCTTTCTTCTCTGCTCTTCTCCTCTTCACTCTTCATAGAAACATTTTTCTTTCCTCTTGGTAACATATTTTATTGATAAATTTTAAACAGCACATTTATTCTAATTTATTGTTTAATGTTTATTTTATTTTGAGAGAGAAAGAAAGAGAGTGTGTGAGCAGGAGGAGGGGAAGAGAGAGAGAGTCCCAAGTAGGTTCCAAGCTAAGCTTGAAGCCCAACCCTGGGCTCAGTCTCATGACTGAGAAATCACAACCTGAGCTACTATCAGGGGTTGGACGCTCAACTGAGTGAGTCGCCCAGGTGCCCCAAAGAGCACATTTATTTTAAATTATTGTATAATATATCCTCACATGAGTATAATAGTTGGTTTTTAGTGTTTTCTCTCAAGAGGTTAAAACACACTGGAAATAACTCCTTTATTCTTTTTTGATTTAGGTATTGTTTTCAGAAAATTTTTTAAAATATACTCAGCCAGGACTCAGGCTGACTTCCTTGCAGTATAGCCTATAAACACGAGAGGGTAACATCTACAGAAATGTTATTAGCTTTAAACAGTGTTGCTGGGAATTATACACTTTATTAGACTATTCACTCCTCATGACTTTACTCCACATTTTCTCCCTACCACCCACTCAAATGTATTTGTCCACTTTTTAAAAGTTTATTTATTTGTATTTTAAGTCCTCTCTATACCCAACTTGGGCCTCAAACAAAAACCCTGGGTCAAGAGTCTCACGCTCTGTGGACTGAACCAGTCAGGTGCCCCATGTTACACCAGTTACTCTTTTGCTTCTATATTGATAAGGGTGTTAATATTGATATTATTTTTGTACACACAAGTCTTTTCCCTTTTGCTTACTGGTTATCTCCAGTTTGAGTACTGATAGAAAACATTCATTTTATGATTCTATAAAAGTTTCTTTTTTTTCCAGGTTCAGTATCATAACTCCCGGATAACCTAAAGGAGACTTTTTCTAGTATCATACCAGCTCATGTATCTGTTCTCATACTTCAGCAGTTGCTTAATATTATACCTTATACTTTGAAATACTTCAATTTTTCTCAAACTATCTTTTCTACAAAGCTCCTCTCTCTCTGTCTCTCTCTCCACCTCCCCCCCTGTGGGGGACCAGCCCACGCACCCCAGTCGAAAGGTCCCTGAGTAGGGGGTTGGTGTCGGTGAACTATCTATAGGAAAGAAGACAGACAACGTGAATGGTGGTAAAGCCACACTTAACTAAGAAAGTCAGTGTCTTTTATGCCATAGGGGATTACACATTTTTTTTCTTTAATGATTACATAGTTTATGGTCCTTGAAAAAGTAAAAACATGCTCTGGGAAGGATCATTTTTATCACAGAAGAGAGAACAGCCGTGAGAACAGAAGTAAAAAAACAGGAATGAGGGAGTCTGTCTCTCAAAGAATTTTCTTTTCTTCAAGGCCCTTTAGCAGCTATGTCTGGGCAAGACGCTTATCATACAAGGAGTTAATTTTAGACAGAGGATTGTGTTTGCCCCAACAGCAGGCAATGAGCTGGGAACAGAAATAATGTAAGGGAAAGCAGGTGCCACTAACTGACCCAAGTTGATTCAAAACTTAAAGATCCATGCCTTTTTGCTTTTGCAAAGGAATGAGAAAATTATAGACAAGTTAAACAGAAGCCACATGTGCAGCCCGGAAGGCCAAATGTTATTTCACAGTCTTTGACTGGTTCCACAACTTCCCAAATAGTTCTCCTGCGCCCCGGAGGCCTAGCCATCAATGGTCACTTATATAGACTCTCCTGTGCCCTGGAGGCAGTGCCATCAAGGGTCGCTCTGCAGGAGGTTTTTTGGCCTATGGGCCCCAACCGCCCCCCCTCCCCAGATAATGTATTCTTAGAATGCTCTACACTTACATCTTGAACAGTTGTCACTGTGGTCTTCTACTGTCTTTGAACACTCTCTCTGCTTATTGTAATTTTCTCACATTAGAGGCTTTTCTGTCTTGGTGGAATACAGACAGTGTTGATATAGAATGTTTTCACTGAACAACTTCCATCACGGTGAGGAGTTTTATTACTGCCCATTGTCATCAGAGTCTAGCTTTCTGATTACCAAGTAGTTTGTGTGCTATACAATATCCTTTAATACAAACCTTTTTAGGTAAAACTTGACAGAAGCAGACCTTTTCCTTCCCATTTTATAATATTGATGGAATCACAGTTTCCCCAAACTTGAAATATTTTTCTCTGAATCTCTTGCTCATTGTTACTTTAGAATTCTTTTCAGTATTCAACTAGATTGAATCCATTTTTTTTTGGTTTAGGCTTAATTTCTCTGGAATATTATCTTCAGGATTTTCCTAGAGGCACCTGTCGTGGGTAAAATTTCTGTGACCATGCATTACTGAAAATATTATTTTCCTCCCAATACTATTTAAATTATACTATAGCTAATTATTAATTTCTTGTACGCTGGAAAATAGAAGACGTTCCACCAGTTACTATTATATATAATGCTGCTGATGGGAAATGAGATGTCAGTTTCATTCATGTCCTTTTATAGGTATTGTAATGTTCTCTTGATGAATTGATCCCTTTATAGTTATAGAATGATCTTCTTTATCCTGGATAATATTCTTTCTTTGTTCTGTAATCCACTTTAATGTTAATAGAGCCATTCCAGCTACCTTTTCATTATTTGTATAGTATGTCTTTTCCCATCCTTTTAATTTTAACCTATTTGTGTTTTTTATATTTAAAGTATTTTTCTTGTGGGCAGCATATATTTGGGTATTTATTTTCTTAACCAACCAACCAACCAATCTGCCTTTGTATTTAATGCTGTTATTGATGTAGTTCAAGTCTATCATCTGTTTATTTTCTATTTGTGCTATCTATACTACATTAACTTTTTCTTCTTTTTCTGTTCCAATTAGCTGATTATTAAAAAATTGTAAACCTCATTTATTGCCAAGTTAGCTCACATACAGTGTATACAGTGTGCTCTTGGTTTCGGGGGTAGATTCCCATGAATCACTGCTTACATACAACCCCCAGTGTTCATGCTGACAAGCGCCTTCCTCAATGCTCATCACCCATTTTCCCTCCTCCCTTGTCCCCCCCCCCCACCAACCCTCAGTTTGTTCTCTGTATTTAAGATTCTCTTATAGTTTGCCTCCTTCCCTCTCTGTTTGTAACTATTTATCTCCTTCCCTTCCCCCATGGTCTTCTATTAAGTTTCTCGAATTCCACATATGAATGAAAACAAGATATTGTTCTCTGAATGACTTATTTTATTTAGCACCTATTTTATTTACCACTTATTTTATTTAATACCTTCCAGTTCCATCCACATTCCTGCAAATGGCAGGATTTCATTCTTTCTTATTGTCAAGTAGTATTCCATTGTATATTAAAAAAACACAAATTCTTAAGTTTATTTATTGTGAGAGAGAAAGAGAGAAAGCGCATGAGCAAGAGTGAAGCAGAGAAAGGGGAAAAGAGAATCCCAAGCAGGCTTCCTGCTGTCATCATGGAGCCCGATGCAGGGCTCATACTCACAGACCATGATATCATGACCTGAGTTGAAACTAAGAGTCCTGAGCCACCCAGGTGCTCCAAGATTATTTTTTAATGATACATTTTGTTTCCTTTTCTTGATTTTGTTGTTATTTTAGTATTTTAACCTTGAGTACTGTTAATACCACTTCATGTCTAGGAGGAGACATATAGCAGTATATTTTCATGTCTTCCCTCCTGGTCTTTGTGGTCTTGTCTTAAAGTAATTTTTTCTTCTGTTATAAATCCCATTCTTCATTGCTATTATTTTTTTAAAGAGTCTCTTATCTTTTAAAAAATTTAAACAAGAAAAGGAAATCATTCTATAATACTTACACACATACCATTTCCACTGTTCTTCATTCCTTTATATAGATACAAATTTCCACTGGTTACCATTTTCCTTCTGTTTAAAGGGACTTTTTTTTTTTTATCATTCTTGTAGTGTGAGTGTGCTGGTGGTGATTACTTTTTTTTTTTTTTGCTTGTCTATAAATAAAAACATCTTTATTTCACATTTGCGTTTGAAAAATTTTCACTGGTATTAAGTTCTATTCTGATGATATACATTTTTTTCTGGTACTTTATAACGTTCCTCTATGGTTTTCCTACTTGCACTGTTTATACTAAAAAATACATTTTCATCTTTATCTTTGTTCTTCTGAATATAATTTAATTTTTTATTTGCCTTCTTTGAATCTCTGGTTTTAAGTAATTTGATTTTCATGTGTTATATGTTTTCTTTATTTTTGTGCTTTGAGTTCATTGAACTTTCCTATGGAATGAATGTTTATGTGCTCCCAAAATATGTGTGTTGATACCTAATCCCCAAAGTGATGATGGTGCTTAGTAGTTCCACATTTGGAAAGCAATTAAAACATGAGGGTGGAATCCTTATGGACAGAATTACTGTCCTTAAAAGGAGACCCCACAGAGCTCTATAACCCCTTTAGCCATGTGAAGACACAGTGAGAAGACAACCATCTACAAACCAGGAAACTAGCTCTCACTAGACACCAAAATCTGAAGGCATCTTGATCTTAGACTTCTCAGCCTCCAGGAAAATGAGAAATAAATTTCTTTAGTTTATATGTCACTGAGTCTGTGGTATTTTTGTTATAGCAACCCCAACAAATTAGGACAGCTTTTTGGATCTGGAGTTCATACTGTCCTTTATCTCTGGCTGTCTCTGAGCTCCTGGCTTTTTTTTTTTTTTCTCCTTTTCTAGAGTTCATAATGATCAAATTTAGAATATATTTTTGGCTTTTATTTTCTCAAATGCTTTTTCTGTACTTCCTCCTCTTCTTTTCAAACACTACAGTTGCCTTTGTGCTGGGTCCTTTAAAGTTTTCCCACAACTCACAGATACTCTTTATTTAGATCATGATATACTGCTTTTTCCATTCAGTTGGCAAATACTTTCTTTTAAAAAAATCTTTTAAAATCAACATATAATTGACGTATAATCTTATATTGGTTTCAGGTGTACAACATAATGATTCTGTATTTGTTTACACTGCAAAACGGTCACCATAGTAAGTCTAGTTAACATCCATTATCATAAATAGTTACAATATGTTTTCTTTTTTTTCCTTGTGAAAAACGTTTAGGGTCTACTCTCTTAGCAGCTTTTAAATATGCAATACAGCCTTATTCACTATAGTGAACATGATGCATATTACATCCCCATGACTTGTTTATTTTATAGCTGGGAGTTTGTACCTTTTGACCCCTTTTACCCATTTTGCCCTCCCCCGCATCCCCATTCTTCCTCAATCACCAGTCTGTTCTCTGATCTATGATCTTGGTTTTGCTTATTTGCCTTGTTTTTTAGATTTCACATAAAAGAGATCATTGAGTGTTTTATCTTTGTCTGACTTATTTCACTTAACATGATGCCCTCAGTGTCCGTCCATGTTGTCACAAATGGCAAGATTTCATTTTTATGACCAAATAGTATTCCATTGTTATATATGTTACCACTCTTTAAAAAATTTTTTTTAAACTTTCATTTATTTTTGAGAGACAGAGAGAGACAGAGCATGAATAGGGGATGAGCAGAGAGAGAGATACAAAATCCAAGGCAGGCTCCAGGCTCTGAGCTGTCAGCACAGAGCCTGATGCAGGACTTGAACCCATGGACTGAGATCATGACCTGAGCCAAAGTCAGACACTTAACCAACTGAGCCACCCAGGAAGTCCTATCCATCGCTGCATCTTTATCCTGTCCTTCATCAGTGGACACCGATGAATGCCAAAAATAAAATCCCAAAGGGAGATCAGAATATTGTGCTGAATTTAACAAAATGCATTTAAAAATTACTAAATAATAAATGTCTGCAGTGAGTTAACATGCACAGAGAAGAGGTGGCTTTATAACAATATGTATAGAAAAGACTTAAAGGTTTTAGTTCCTAGGAAGCAGCGTATGTTTAAAAGTATAGTCTCATGGACCTCAAGTATATTGTAGTAGAGAGGTGGAATTTAAGGAAAGGTATTAAGCAGGCTGTGTTTTAGCTTATGGGCAAGTAATAAATTGTATCATGTATCTTGAATATATCATAGATAAGCTGCTATATAACGATTGCCACTTCAGATAGCTGTGAAATTAGGTGATTAACTAGTTGTTACATAACCTTCTAATTTCTGTATAAGTCTAATTACATGAAATAGAAGTTGGGGTTTTGATTTTTTACTTTGCTTTTCTGTTTGGAGTGTCATTGTAACTATTGTATTGTAAATGATGGAAAATAATTGCATGTGTTAAAAAATAAATTGTATTATAAAAAATAAACAAACAAACAAAAAAGTATAGTCTTAAATGACTATCAAAAAGTTATTAGAATTTTATCATCCCTGGAAAAAAATAAAGTATCTAATAAAATAGAAAAAAATACTTTTTTAAAAATATGGGTGTTTTATTTTAGATAGTTTCTGCTTCTATGTATTCAAGTTCACTAATCATTTATTTCTGTAATGGTTACTCTGCTACCAACATAATTTTCATCTCATTCATAGTCTTTTCCATCTAAAGAAGGGTCTTTCTTTTAAATGCAGATTTCTAGCAAACTTTCTGAATATCTAGAATGTAGTAAACTTTTTAAATATCTGGACTATAGTTATAACTTCTGTTTCAATCTCTTTGTTAAATTCTAACACCTATATCAGTTCCATGTCAATTTTGATTTATTGATTCTCTGTTCATTATGAGTTGAATTTTCCTGCTTCTTTACAAGCCTGGTAATTTTTGACTGGCTTTCAGACACTGTGAATTTTAACTTGAGCTCTGCTCTGGAATGAAGTTAGATGCTTGTAAATAATTTGATCCTTTTGAGCCTTGCTTTTAAGATTTGTTCATCAGTATTGGGTCAGTTTTTAGTCTAGGGCTAATTATTCCCTGCCACTGGGGCAATTCTCTTCTGGGCACTCTACCCCGTATCCACAGAATTTACCAGGTTTCGGTATTGCTCTAGGAGCACGTTCTCTCCTTGCCCTTGTTTCAACACTAAGCACTGTTTTCTCTGGTCATCTCATTTTAATGTAACAGTTTTTTTGGAAGGAAAAGAGGGCCCTTTCCTTACCTCTGCTGGTGTCTGTACCTAGATTTCCCAAAAATATATAATCATTTCCCTTATTAATATCTTGAGCAAAGCAGTAAAATGTCTGTCTGTCTCTCTCTCTCTCTCTCTCTCTCTCTCTAATAAGAAAAATACCTCAATATGCTCTCACCTCATTGGTTTTCCAAGACTATCATGTTGATATCACCACATTTGTTAGAATTGGATTGATTGATATCTATTTTTTCTTTCTTCAAATTGTCCTTGCATTTAAGATATAGCTTAGCTTGTATCAAATTATAATTTAACTTTTCTCCTTCAATACTTGAAAATAGCACTATTTTGTCACTTTTATTCAGTGTTACTTTGGGAAATGTGAGGAAGTTTATCTAACTTTTACTGCTTTGAATACTGCTTTAGTAGTGTTACTTAAAGTATGGTTCACATACCAGTGGACTGTATTAACGGTTTCTTACAAGTTCTTTATGAGACAAATATAGAAGTAGAGTATTTCTGATATTTTATAGTAAGTTGACAGAGTAATTTTAAGAATATTGAATCTGGGGGTGCCTGGGTGGCTCAGTCGGTTAAACGTCCAACTTTGGCTCAGGTCATAATCTCACTGCTTGTGGGTTCAAGCCCCACATCCAGCTCTGTGCTGATGGCTTAGAGCCTGGAGCCTGCTTCAAATTCTGTGTCTCCCTCTCTGCCCCTCTTCCACTGTTCTCTCTCCCTCTCTCTCTCTAAGAATGAATAAACATTAAAATTTTTAAAAAGAATATTGAATCTAACAATAAACTAATTACAACTTGTAATTGTATGCATTTTTATTGACTTCATTTTTACAAAAATTTGTTTTAGAAAATTATCAGTCTGTTATATATTAAATATAAAGCAAGAAACAGCATTGATAGCAACAACTCCAACAAAACGATTCTTCTCTGCAATTCAGAGGCACTGCTGGGTACAGTCAGAGGCACTGCTGGGTACGGTCAGAGGCACTGCTGGGTACAGTCAGAGGCACTGCTGGGTACAGTCAGAGGCACTGCTGGGTACAGTCAGTCAGAGGCACTGCTGGGTACAGTCAGAGGCACTGCTGGGTACAGTCAGAAGCTCTGGTCCTGGGGACTCTTGGAGCTTCAGGCCAAGAGGCCTCGTAATCAGTGAGCCCGAGGTCACCCATCAGAACTGTGATGCCTCGGCGGCTCAGTTGATTAGGCATCTGACTTTGGCTCAGGTAATGGTCTTCTGGCCCTCACATGCTTTATGAATTCAAGCCCTGCATCAGACTCTGCACTGACAGTACGGAGTCTGCTTGAAATTCTCTCTCCCCCTCTCTCTATGCCTCTCCTCCCCACTCTCTTTCTTTTAAAAGAAATAAACAAACTTTTAAAAAATAACATTCTAGAGTCTATAGAGAATGAGCTATTGTCCTCATAGTACAAGTTCTTCCTTTAAGACACTTAATATTATGCCGATGAGGAAAGCTTCATGGATTTAAGGTTGAAGTAAGGATAGAGTGACCCAGAGAAAGTAGCCTGGGTGAAAGAGAAGATGTGGGTGCCCTCAGTCATGTCATAGAAAGAAATGTCATTATCCTCATAATCCAAAAAAATTACAATCTTTTGTGGACACTTTTTTATCGGGAGACACTTTTGCAAAGAAATATTTTCAAAGCAATAGGTGAGAGCCCTATATTCATGTCCTTTCTTCTCTATGACTCTGAATTTCTTGTATTGTAGATCTTTGGATAACTCAATGCTGTCTGGGGGCTTCTCATAAACGCCTAGAGTCCATTCATCAATGTCCCCAATATCCACTTCCCAGTAATGTTTTCCTGAGGTGAAGCCTTCCTGATCCAGTGTGATAAGGTTGCAGTCTTCTTGCTTATCCCTGAGAGATAGATCTTGTGTTTCCTCTTTGAAGTTCTCTTTTCTCTTTGAGTCAGAATTATTCTTATGAAAGATTTCCTGATCCACAGTCACAGGGGCTGGGGGTAAAGAAAAGGTAAGGTAAAGGCCAACATTATATATTTTAGAAAGTTGTTGTGCAAGTGGAACTTTAGAAAAACAAGTGAAAGAACACCTGTCTCCTGAATATGTGTGTGTTGAGGGAGGCAGGGCTGTGGAGAGCTCTCACCATTGGTTCAATGTTACTTATCTCTTCTTATATTACCCATGCTATTATCAATGTCTTGGCAGAGTACCACATGAGCTGAGACTTGCAGTGTTTACTTAAGAGTAGTGTTCTTTCCATGTTCTTTACAAATTAGAACTATGTTCTTCAATTAGTAACAGACTCCATGTCAGCTGACTTTTTTAAAAAGAGAAATTGGGTTACTCTTATCATTTTGAGCACTTTTTACTCAGTTGGGGATTGCCTCAACAGGGGCTACAATTTCTGTTCAGCACCAAGTGGACCCCCCACCACATATGCACACAGATGAGAAAGCATATATGAAGGCAGAAATACAACCAGAGTGGCTAATCCAAGCAGCAATGTTCTGTTTAGGCCAACACTTAATGATTTTCATGTTATTCCCTCTCTTTACCAGAATAATGGTACTTCTGTCCTTTCAACTAGGAGATGAGGTTAGGAGGGAAAAATGGGATATTAAGGGCAGGTTGGAAAGGAGCCAAAAAGATGAACAAAGGGCCACTCACCAGGCTGGAACTTTTCCTTCCTCCAGTCTGTAAAAGAGCAATACAAATTGAGACTGGATGGAACCATACCCAGAGAATGAAGAGGAGATACGCACTTCCTCTCCTGGCTCATTGTTGTCTCTTCTCAACTCTCTTTCTCTCCTCCTCTCAGCCCCTTGGACAATTGCAGTGTTTAGAAACTAGAGAACAAAGGATACATCCTCCTGCCTGCTGTCTCAGATTAGAGACAGTTCCCTCAACTGACCTGATGCTGGAGATCACTGAACAACACTTGGAGCAGGGTCTAGCGTTCTAGGCACCTAGGGTTTTAAGACATTTGTAGCACTCCTCATTGAGGATGAAAGCTACAAAATGTCATTTTGTTTATTTAATTTTATTATTTGTTAATTTTATTTTAGGGTTATCTCAGCCTATGACCACTTCAGAGTAGAGTTTAAGCTTATGTCCAAGGCTTTTAAACTAACCTCTTTTATTTGAACACTTGTAATCAGATTTTTAATATTTTTCTCTAGAGACAGATTTCTCATTAAGGATAGAAAATACATCTGCTTCTGCCTGGGGCCTCTTCTCTTATGATAAGACTTATGATTTTCTTTAAAGATTGGATATTCTCTTAGTGTCTTGGGGCAATAGGCAGATAAGGACTTATCCATAATTCTTGATGGTCTCTCACTGACCTGTCCTCTTCAAAGAAGGGAAGTACTCTCTATATAGAATATATGAGTCAAGAAGGACATCTGTGATCATGTATTCCAATTTCTTCATTTTAGAAATAAGGGGGCTGAGGTCAAGAAAGCAAAAATGACTGAATTCTGCAGTTGTCAGTGATAGAGTTGGAACTAAAATCCATATATCCTCATCCTTACTATACTTTGCTCTCTCTTGTAGAATCATGGACCATTTTAAAGCAGATCCTGAAAGAAAGCTCTTAAAAGAAACTGCTTACCTGATTTTAACGTTTGGGAGGAGCTTCTTGATCCTGTCTTACCAAAACACTTACCAGACTGTGTGCATTTGCCTGGTTCTTAACTTTCTCCACTCCTCTCTCCCCACCACCCAAAAGACTTTGAGTTCTCAATGACCAGAGACCATGGCTATGCACCAACATCTAACACAATAACTGGCATATAAAAATTACACAATTATATGTTCAAGGAATGCTAGTATGCTTTTGAGGTCTAACTCTGTATTATACATGCACATATAGTCTCTTAAACACATACAGACATGGGCACAGATATTAGAAGATATGAAATAGCCAATTCTTTCTACTACCAGATAAACATATTTTTACAAATTATATTAAAATATTTTGAAGGATTGTTTTTCAAACTTAAACCTTGTTCCTGTGTATTGAACTTTACTATCTTTATTTATAGGTAAAGTAAATAAAATCATAATATCTTTTTTCCAAATGTAAAATATAATATTATCTTCTCTTTTAAATTTTATTCACAATATAAGAATGCTGGTATAATATAGGATATTCTTTATTCTTCTTAAGCCTCATCAAAATCACTCTGAAGTCTTTCTCTTCCTTCTCCATTGTGGATAGGTTAACAATTTATGTCGAGTCCTACTCTAGCCATATGGAATTTACCAGTCAACAGTTATTTATGCTTAGCTCTGAAAAATACTTGAATATTTAAGCTCCCAGATACAAAATACTATATATTGGTACCAAAAAATCTTCACAACTTGCAAGTGGATATGTGCTTTTGTGTATTTATGTCTCCACTTATTATACTCAGAATACCAGAGGCAAACAGCAAGATCTAAGCCAGAGAGTTACTTACCAGGATAAAGCAGGGCCTTCTTCCAATCTAAAACAGAACAAATCCAGTTAAGACAAGGCAAGACATCCAGAGCCTCACATTCTTCTCCTTCCCCCTTATTTTTTCCCCACCAATCACTATTACATCTTTCAATCCTTCCCTCTGAGGAGAGGGAGGTGAGAAAGTGTTGGACATCAAAACATTGAGTGGTGTGGGAAACCCAGCCACTTACCTGCAAGGTATAGTGCCTTTCGCTGTTCTGAAAAAAACAACATTCAGTGAGGGACCCAGAACAGATGTAAAAAAAAGGAGCAAATTGTATACAGGGCAGGAGAAGAAGCAAGACTCACCAAGGTCTGCCTTGAGGTTCTCTGAAAGAAGGGATTTAAAAAATCCATCAAACTGGGTTTTAGCTGATCTTGAGTTCATGAAGTAGCTGAATAAATTCCATGTGGCCTTCCCTTAAAGGGTTCCATAGTTAAGTAAATGAGGATTAGAAATCTAATCTTGACAAGTGCTAGGAAAGGACAATCTAAAAGTGACAAATGCTAGGAAAAATTACATGGGAAATGTCATGGGGTCACTGAGAATGTAAGATTTTTTCAAGTGTTTCAGAAGCTTATTCTTGAAGGAAGACTAGGGGGAGAAAGTGGGGAAGACATTTCCACAAGGAGATGCAGCAGCACAGGTTGGGTACAGATGCATGCAGGGCATGGTGGGGTTTGACGAGCCCCACCTTAGAGGCCTGATGACCACTGCTCACAAATCTCCAAGCTTCCGACATGGTTTTTTCCTTTCCATAGGATTCCCAGCTTTATGGAATTCTTGGTACACCATGTTTTCCTTGGGGTACTTTGGCAACCTTTTATTTTCCCATCTATGTTATACAACCTGCACCCCCAGCTGTTCCATGGACCTCTGATTTGCCCTGCTGCCCCAATTTACCTTTGGCCTTAAGTGCCTTTTCCTTTTCATTCTTCATCTGATCTCTTTCCTGAGATTCTTTCTTCCTTTTCTTTACTTCTCTTTCTTTGGCTTGGTGTTCTCTCCAGCCAATGTAGCTGATCCCAGTGAGGAGGAGCACCAGCACAGGGACTGTCCCAGCCAGGGCTGTCTTCCACGGAGACATCCTGGGAAAGAAGGGCTCTGACACAGCCGTGGGAAGACACAGTGAGGACTAGCCTGGAGGCTGTCCTGCCCTCTCTCCAGGGCTCCCTCAGCCCTCCTTCCCTCTCACCTGCCTTCACCACACCCCCAACTCTGCCTTGGGGTTTGTGCCTCACTCACCTGGGAGGAAGACAGCTGACACTTTTTCCTGACCAGAGAGGGGATTCTGGATGGAACAGGTCACATTGCCCAGAGAGCTGTCTGTGACCACAAGAGATGCTTCCACATGGAAGAGCCCATCTTCATCTTGGGTGTGAGACTCAGAGAGAGACTGTAGCTTCACACCCATCATGTCACTCCACTGCACCCTGGGTTTTGGGAACCAGCCATCTGAAGAGCACAGCACTTGTATCCCACCATCCTCAGGCCCCATCATGTGGACACGAGGCACAGAGCCCAACCCTGACAAGAGAAGGCAGGTTTCTAAGGCTTGTGGTCCTTAGAGTTTAGGAGCCCCTCAGGCTGAAGGCTGAAGTGCCCTCACTAGTCTGATGAGCTAATTGAAGCTCAGAGGTCAAGAAACCTCTCACAGTGAACGTTAGGCCAAACTGTGATTCAGTTTTGACATAAATTTGATGCCTTTGCACTATACCTGGACTAAGAAAGCTTTGGGATACTTCAGGCACAGGAAAAAACAGGTACAATTAGTAAGAAAAAGGAGTTTAATTCTATAAATTGTCTTTTCCTACTTATCGGAAAACATTTTACTAATGTCTGAGGGCGTCAGTACTAATCTGAATTAATACTAGTCAGTTTATTTTCTGGGATCTTTTAGGATACCAAACCATCTCCAAAAATATTGTCCTCTTTGGTGTTTAAAAGTGAATAGAGTATGTAGTCATATCCTCACTGTATAGTTTAGGAAACTGATATCCTGCAAGGTAAATTAGCATATCAATATATGAAAGATCATAAGAAATGCCAGGTTAGGAATCCGGATGTCCTCATTTTTCTCTTTGCTTTATACCATGGGGCACACATCTGTGCCAAGTTAACATACCTATAACATGCAGCTCCACAACAGCTTCTTGGGAACTGTGGCCATCGTTAAAATGACACCGGTACTGCCCACGATCAGAAGCACGAACATGTTGGATTAGCAGGGCCACACCCCCTTTGCTGATGGAGTCCGTCACCAACTCCGTCCTGCCACGGTACTCGAGCATTTGCTCCCCACTTTGTTCCTGTCCATTCTGATACACAAACACAGCAGGGGACGGTTGGGTTCGGTACCACCGAATGTGCATGCGGGCTGCGTTCTGCTCAGGGGACAGCTGGCAAGGCAGAGTGGCGTCTGTGCCTAGCAGAACCATGGTGGGCTCAACCGGTCCCTTTACAGAAAACCCAGACCCTGCATGAAAATCAGACAGATTGGGAGAATGAGTGAGGGGGAATGAGACAAAAACCCCACCTGCATTTCTTTTCTTTTTTCTTTTTTTTAATAGTTTATTGCCAAGTTGGTTTCCATATAACACCCAGCGCTCTTCTCTACAAGTGTCCCCCTCCACGACCATCACCCCCCCTTCCCCTTTCCTCCTCCCTCTTCAGCCCTCAGTTTGTTTTCAGTATTCAAGAGTCTCTCATGATTTGCCTCCCTTCCAGTCCCTTTCATTTCATTTCTTTTCTTTTAAGATTTTTTTTTTGAGACAGAGAGAGAGAGAGAGAGAGAGAGCGAGAGCGAGAGCGAGCGAGCACCTGTGCCCATGTACACATGAGCATGAACAAGCAGGAGGGGGCAGAGAGAGCGGGAGAGAAAAACCCAAGCAGGCTTCAAGCTCAGCTTGGAGCCTGACTTGGGGCCCCATTTCCACATGGTGAGATCATGACCTAAGAAGAAATCAAGAGTCAGCTGTTTAACTGACTGAGCTACCCAGGCGCCCCCGTTTAATACATATATACATATATATGTGGGAGAGCTTTACTTTATGATAAATTCTTCTGGAACTGCTGAGCCAACATGTATGGAAATCAAACGTTTTAATACTCCCTGTCTAACTGACATAAAATTAAAGAGATGTTAACAAAAAATGTCATTATTTAATCTTATATATGGTTTCTCTATAAACCTGGAGTCTGAAAACTTTATCCTGAGGGTCTTTCTATTTATGGAAGAAAGACTTAAGTCCCAGAAAAAAAAAAAAAGATTTGTCAAAGATCATAACCAGATGGAGCCCAGAGATCCTGAGTCCAAATTCTTTATGCTCAGACTTGGGTTTTCTTGGGAGTGTGAACGTTATAAAGTACATTTTTAAATGATAAGTAGTACATCAAAATTAAACAGGCTAAAGTCACCCATATTCAAAAAAGATTCAGATAAACATATGGGTTTTTTAAGATCTACCCAAAGTAATAAAGGGCATTGATACAAAGTTCACTCCCAGTTTCAGCCAGAACTTTCCAATGTTCTTTTAGTGAGAACACAGTCACAGTTTCCTCCCAATATTGGCTGTCTTTGAAAGGAGACACACTGGCAACTGATGGATGACCAAGTATTTTCATCATCTGAGAAGAGTCACTGAAAACACGCCAATAAATACAAAGCCCCAGGGAGAACACTGACCTGTTGAGTACCACGTGGACACCTGGAGAAGGAAGACAGGAAGGAGGAAGCCAGCATAATAGCCAGGAGAACCCACCATCTTCTTCAAAACAGAAAGTAAAAGCACAAAATGTTCACTCTGACAAGGAAGTAGGAGAAGATGGTGATTAAGTCAGGAGAGAGAAAACTTTTAGAAAAGAAAAATTCCCTGTTCAAAAATTTACTTTATACATTATTCCTTACAGACCACTACCAATTCCAACCCCTCCTCAATGGATTTTCCTTCCCTTTCTTCTTTCTGAAAACCAACTGCTTCTCCAGAAGAGAAACTGTAGACCATTCTCTTGTGTCCTATGGGTTCTCTTGTTTATCTATGGACTCACCCTCTCACCAAGACCCTCCTGAAATGGAAGACCCCGAGTTCATTTTGAGAAATGAAAGCAGACACAAAATTAGTCCACTCCTATTAGCCAATCTAACTTCCTCCTTCTTGCATTAATTTATTGATCCATTCATACATTTATTTATTTATTTTGACCACAAATATGCTTGTGGCTTAACTCCAGAAAGAGAAAGGAGTTTTCTCACCTTATGACCAAGAGTTCAAGCCCTTTTGTTTTGGGGATCCACATTTCCCACAGACACACCTCCACATCACCACGCATCTCTTTCTCACATTCAGATTGAGCCAGGGGGCTTCCCAGAAGCTCCTGATCTCCTCAGTGCAACCACAAGGCCCAGCTGCATAGACAATTGGTACCTGGTTGTTCTTGTGGTCAGCATCCAAAGGTGTGGCTGTAGGTGCTGGGAGTAGCAGGTTTCTAACCCATCCCTGAGCTGGCAAATGTAGGAAGGGGGGCAAACAGAGCTGCCAAGAGGTGCTGACAGGTGGATGCCTCTCTTAGAATGAGTCAAATGAGTAAGTCAGAGCCTGCCTGCAGCTCTTCCTGTTACCTCGAAAAGTAGAGGTAGCACAGGTCATGCTAGGGGACTTTGAACTGGGCTAAGATCTAAAATGATAGGAAGTCTAAGGTGTGCTTTGGTCAAAAATGCTCACTTACTCCTCCCTGCAAAAGGCTGCAATCACATTATTCAGGGAGGGAGAATCCTCTTCCTGTGTGATATTCAGGGATGTGGGTCATCCCAATGTTTACCTCACAAAGTTAACTGCTTTAGAGAACAAGCACCACAGATACAGGCTTCCTCCTGCCACACCCCAGCTGACACTGGAAGCCACCTGCTGACCTGTGCCGAGGAAAACAAGAGGTCAAAAATGGAGGGCTCTGTATGTACTCTGAGAAACTTAAGGCTGTATAGGGAAAACTTTAGGGCTCCCTAAAGTAAAACGGAAATAATAAAACAATTGTACAGTCCCAGACATAGAATGTGCTCAAAAAGCATTTCTTTCCACTTGACATTCTTTCCAAGTCCAAGTCATGTTTTTTTCATGTCACACAAGGTTTACAGATAATTAGGGACACAAATAGCAATTGCATAAAAATTAATATGTAAGCCACTAACAGTCTGGTGAAAAGGATACCAAGATCCCAAATGAATATTCTCTAGAGACAATGAGGTACATTTGACTCTTTAAAACCCAAAAAACTATCGATAGAACTCCCCTATGACCCAGCAATAGCACTGCTAGGGATTTACCCAAGGGATACAGAAGTGCTGATGCATAGGAGCACATGTACCCCAATGTTCATAGCAGCAATGTCAACAATAGCCAAAACGTGGAAAGAGCCTAAATGTCCATCACCTGATGAGTGGATCAAGAAGATGTGGTATATATATACAATGGAGCATTACATGGCAATGAGGAAGAATGAAATATGGCCATTTGTAGCAAAGTGGATGGACCTTGAGGGTGTCATGCTAAGCGAAATAAGTCAGGCGGAGAAGGACAAATACCATATGTTTGCACTCATAGGTCTAACAGGAGAACAGGAGAAACCTAATGGAGGACCAGGGGGAGGGGGAGGGGGAAAGAGAGTTGGGGAGAGAGAGGGATGCAAAACTTGAGAGACTATTGAATATTGAAAATGAACTGAGGCTTGAAGGGGAAGGGGGAGGGGGGAAAGAGGTGGTGGTGATGGAGGAGGGCACTTGTGGG
>PISW01015119.1:0-18201 GCA_004023785.1 Mungos mungo | reverse complement strand
GAAATGCAGATGAAAACCGCAGCGAGGCATCACTTACACCCACTAGGGCGGCTGTGATTAAATTTTTAAAAAGGAAACTAACAAGTGTTGGCAAGGACGTGGAGACACCAGAACTCTCCCAGACTGCCGCAGGATAGAAACGGGTTGCCCACACTGGAGGTCTGCCAGCCCCTGCGGTGGACAGATCTACCATCTGCCCTGTCAACTCCCCTGCCAGGTGCAGACTCAGAAGAAATGAGGGGCGCCTGGGTGGCTCGGTTGGTTAAGTGTCCGACTTCGGCTCTGGTCATGATCTCTCTGTCCATGGGTTTGAGCCCCGCGTCGGGCTCTGTGCAGACAGCTCGGAGCCTGGAGCTGCTTCGGATTCTGTGCCTCCCTCTCTCTGCCCCTCCCCTGTGCTCACTCCCTCCCCCCCCAAATAAATAAGCATTAAATAAATAAATAAAACACCTGTCCACACAAAAACTCTGCACACATGTCCACAGCAGCATTCATCATAATGACCAAAAGATGGAAGCAAATGCCCATCAACAGACGAGGAAGAAGTAAAATGTGGCGCATCCGCAGAAGGAATCCTATTCAACCATGAAAGGGATTGCTGTTCTGACACACGTGACCTCAAAACACGACAGTAAAGGAAAGAGATGAGACGCTGCAGGCCACATATTTATGATTTCATTTACACGAAATCTCCGGAACAGGGAATCTAAAGATCCGTGCAGTAGAAAGACTCCCCTCTGAGGAGCTGCGCCGCAGCGACACCGAAGATGAAAAGGAAGAGCACAGAGACAACCAGGATGGCGAGGACGTCCTTGGGGAGGTCACCGCACAGCCACACATGGCCTGGAGGGGAGAGCGCTCAGCTCAGAACCTTGGGCCTCCCAGGATCCGAGGGCCCTCAAGGCCATAATCCAGGAGGGGCCTGCTGCCCATCGGCTAACACAGGAGGCTGCCTGCACCGCCTCTCCCAGGTATGACACCTGTCCATGGTGGACGTGGGGTGCCCCTGCAACGATATGGGAGGTGCAGGTGTGACACCCATCCATGGTAGAAGGGGGATGCCTCTCTCACCAGTGGGGTTGTACCCCCATCAACGATGGAGAGTACAGGCATGACAACACTGCATTGTCCGTGGAGGAGTCCCCTTTACCAATAGGGTGATACAGGCGTGACACCCCTCCATCATCGATGAGGGTGTCTCTGTCATCATAAGTGGGATGCCCCTTTGTCGATGGGAGTGGAAGGCGTGACACCCATCCACTGTCAATGGGAGGTGTCTCCATCATCGATGGGGGGCTACCCCCATCATCTTAGCAGCGGTGCCCCCTTTGTCGATTGTGGGGGGGTATGGGCATGACTCCCCTCAATCGTCGATGAGGAGGTGGCTCCATCATTGATTGGGGGGTACCCCTTCGTCGATTTGGAGATGCAGGTGTGACATGCCTCTATCGTCGATGAGGGGCTGCCACCATCAACAATGGTGGGGTGCCCCGAATGCCGATGGGGGGCGCAAATGTGACACTCCTTCACCGTCGATGGGAGGGTGCCTCCTTTGTTGATGGGGAGATACATAATATAATTCATGCCCTTGCATCGTCAATGTGGGGGTTGCCTCCATCATAGATTGGGGGTTCCCCTTCATCAATGGGGGTTACTGGTGTGACACCCCTCCATCATCCATGTCAGGGTGCCCCCAATGTCAATAGGAGAACGCAGGCATGACACCCCTCCACGTCAATGGGTTTGTGCCCCAATCATCGATGGGGGTTGCTGGTGTCACAACCTTGCATCGTCCATGGGGAGTGCCCCTTCATCAATGGGAGTGTGCAGGCATGAGACCCATCCATCGTCAGTGGGGGGGGGGGTGCCTCCATTATCAATAAGGGGTGCCCCTTCACCGGTGGGGGTTGAAGGCGTAACACCACTCCATTGTCAATGGGAGTGTCTCCCTCATCGATGGGGGGCTGCCTCCATTGTCCAATTGGTGATGTCCCCTTCATCAGTGTGGGGGTTTAGGCATGACACCCCTCCGTGGTCTACAGAGGTGTGCCTCCATCATTGATGGGGGTGTAAATGCATGACACCCGTCCATAGTACATGGGGTGGTGCCCCCATCAACAATGGGGTCATGCAGACATGATGCTCCTCCTTCGTTGAGGGTGGGTGCCCCCATCATCCATGCTGGGATGCAGATGGGAGAGCAGTCTATCATTGGGGGGTGGGAGTGCCCCCATCATCGATGGGGGGATGCAGGCATGACAGCCGTCTATCGTTGATGGGAGTGTGCTTCTTTGTCCGTGGTAGGTGTGGGTATGTTACCCCACCTTAATCGATGGGGAGGTGCCTACATCATAGATTGTGAGGTGCATCCATCCTTGATTGGGGGTGCCCCTTCGTTGATGGGAGGTGCATACATGCCATCCCCCAATCATTGATTGGGTGTCTCCATCATCGATGGGGGAGTGCCCCTTTGTCGATTTTGGGGTGACAGTTCATCTGTCGTCGAAGAGGCGGTGCCTCCACCATCGGTGGTGACATGACCTGGTCTTTGATGGTAGGGTGCAAGTGTGACTCTCATCCATCATTGGTTGGGGAGTGTGTCCTTGGTTGATAAGGAGGTGTAAGATTGACACCCCTCATCATCAATGGGGGTAACTCCATCACCGAATTGGGGTGTGCCTCCATCATTGAATGAGGGTTCCCTCTTCACTGATGGGGGTTACTGGACTGACACTGCTCCATCATCTATATGGGGGTGCCCCCATTATTGAGAGGGGAACAGGAGGGCTGACACCCCTCCACCATTGGTGGGGGGGCTGCGGGGTGCAAGCGTGACACCCCTCCCACTGGAGGTGGGGTGGTGCCTCCATCACTGATAGGGGTTTGCCCTGATCTTTGGTTTGGGGGTGCAGGGATGACACCCCTCCAACTTTGACATGTAGGTGCCCTCATTATCAATGATGGAGGTACAGGTGAGACACCAGACCATGGTCAATGTGGAGTTGTCCCTTCATCGATGGGGGGTGTAAGCATGACACCCATGCATGGATCATGGGGTGCAACCTTCATCATCGATGGGGAGGGGCTCCACCATCGATGGTGGTGTGCCCCTTCAGTGATGTGAGGGTGTAGGTGTGACACCCCTCCATCATCAATACTGGGATGTAGTGTGCAATCATGACACCCCTCCATCATCGATGGGGGGTTGGGGGGTTCTAGAGTGACACCCCACCATGACTGATGGGGGGGTGCAGAGAATTGAAACAAGGCTGTCCTCGGTGGGAGAAGAATAGGTTTCATGTACTGTAGGTGGCTGTTAGGGATGGGGAAATGAGTTCTTATAAGGCCTCAGGCATTCGTATAGGATCTT
Organism: Mungos mungo; assembly: GCA_004023785.1. Classification (NCBI taxonomy): domain Eukaryota; kingdom Metazoa; phylum Chordata; class Mammalia; order Carnivora; family Herpestidae; genus Mungos; species Mungos mungo. The sequence continues at coordinate 14,831 of PISW01015119.1, read as the reverse complement.
ACAAACTTAATACCAAAAAAAAAATGCAACCAACTCCTAATTTCATTCTGGGTAATTTAACAATCATGCTAGTATGAGTAGCAAGAAATACTTCTCCTTGCATAAGCTTTTATCAGACCGAATAACCGCTGAGAGTTACCAATAAAATAAAATAACCTCACTGTAACCTAAATACCAAATCACTTGTTGACCCGACACAGGTATGCAATCCAGGAAAGATTCCAAGAAGTCAAAGGAACTCAACAAACACAAATCCCACCTGTGGACCATAAACATCACCTCTAGCATTTCTAGTATTAGAGACATTGCCAGCACAGTGACATTCGTTAAAGGGCCATGGTATCCTGACCGTGCCACAGTAGAATAATCACTTGTTCCCTCAATAGGGACTCATAGGAATGGCCACACAAGGGTTTTACTGTCTCTTCCTTCCAATCCATGACATTGACATGCCCCTGAAGAGGCCCAAATAGGGCACGAAGACAGGAAGAACCAAGGGAGCTATAATTGGCTGGTCCAAAGAGACTATACAACAATACAACCATTAGGGACAGAAGATCTCCACATGGCCCAACAATTTAGGTTGGGGTGACCTCGCAGAAGAAAAGAACCTCTGAGCGATTTAGATTTGAAGAGCCTGCCTTTTTTTCCATTTGGTATTCCTTATCTGGTTTTCATACCAGGGTAATGCTGCCTCATAGAATGAATTGGGAAGTTTTCCTCTTTTCCATTTTTTGGAACAGTTTGAGAAGAATAGGTATTAACTCTTCTTTCAATGTTTGATATAGTCCAATTGTGAAGCCATCTAACCCTGGTCTTCTGTTTCTTAGATAGATTTTTTACAATTGATTCAATTTCTTTGCTGTTTGTCACTCTGTTCATTTTTTATTTCTTCCTGTTTCGGTTTGGTAGTTTATATACTTCCAGGAATTTATCCATTTCTTCCAGATTGTTCAATATAGTTCTTAATATTTCTTTTGTATATATTTTTTGTATTTCTGTAGCATTGGTGGTTATTGTCTGATATAGTTCTTAATATTTTTCATGTACATATTTTTTGTATTTCTGTAGTTTTGGTTGTTATGTCTCCTTTCTCATTTATGATTTTATGGACTTGGCTCCTTCCTGTCTTCTTTTTGTAAGGCTGAGTGGAGGCTTATCAACTTGATTAATTTTTGGAGAAACCAGTTCCTGGTTTCATTGATCTGTTCCAATGCTGCTTTAGTTTCCATTGATTTCTGCTCCAATCTTCATCGTTTCTTTCCTTCTGTTGGCTTTAGGCTTCATTTGTTGTTCTTCTTCTAGCCCCATTAGGTGGAAGGTTAGTTTGCTTACTTGGGATTTTTCATTCTTCTTGAGTTTGACCTGTATTGCTCTCCCCTTCTCTAGTATGACTGTTTTTGATGAATCCCACAGGCTTTGCACCATCTTGTTTTCATTTTCATTTGTTTCCATGTACATTTTATGTCTTTGATTTCCTGGTTGACACATTCGTTGTTTTGTAACATATTGTTTAACCTTCATGTAGTTGTGGTCTTCCCAATTTTCTTCTTCTGGTTGACTTCCAGCTTCATAGTGTTGTGGTCAGAAAATATGGATGGTATGATTTCAAAATTTTTGGACTTTTTGAGGCCTGATTTGTGACCAAGCATGTGATCTATTCCAGACAATGTCATGTGCACTTTTAAAGAATGTGTCATCAGCTGTTTTATAATCGAATGTTCTCAGTATGCATGTCAGGCCCATCTGCTCCAGTGTGTCATCAAAGCCTTTGGTTCCTTGTTGATTATCTGCTTAGATGATCTGTCCATTGTTGTAAGTGGAGTGTTAAAGTTCCCTACTGTTATTGCATATTATTATTAATGAATTCCTTGATGTTTGCTATTAATTGTCTTACTTCTTTTGATGTTGCCAGGTTCAGTGCATAGATTTTTATAGCTGTTAGATCTTTTTGTTGGAATATTCTCTTTATAATAATATAGTAGTTTTCTTTATCTCTTGTGATAGCCTTTGTTTTAAAGTCCGCTTTCTCTGTTGTATTGTTAATCTGGCTTTCTTTGGCACTATTTGAATGATAAACACTTCTCCAACCCCTCTCTTAAAATATACTGTTATCTTTAGGTTTAGAACAAGTGTCTTGGGCTACCATAGAGAGGGGTCTTTTTTTTTTAATCCATTCAAATCCCTATGTGTTTTCAATGGATAATTTAACCCTTTTATGTTCAAAGAAATTATCAATAGATATGTATTCAGGGCCATTTTATTATTTTGGTGTGGTTTTGTCTGAAGATTTTCTCTGGTCCTTTTTTTCATTGTCACTTTTGGTCTCTTTTCAGAGTCCTCTTTATTCCTTGTAAGGCTGATTAATGGTCATGAACTCCTTTAGCTTTTTGTTTGTTTGTTTGCCTGGGACACTCTTCATCTCTCCTCTTCTGAATGATAAATTTGCTGCGTAGAGTATTCTTAGTTACAATTTTTCCCTATATAACACTTTGAAAATATAAGGCCACTGCCTTCTGGCTTGCCAAGTTTTGCCTAGTCTTATAGGTAAGTTGAGAACATCTTTTCTCTTCCTGCTTTAAAGATTTTTATTGATCACTATAGTTTGACATTTTAATTACAATAGTTAATGTGTAAGACAATACACATTAAATATTGATGAGCAGAGTACTTTGACTCTACACATACATCAATGGACAGATCAGGCAGACAGAAAACCCATAAGGAAACAATGTCTTTGAACAACACATTGAACCAGATGGACATAACAGATGTATACAGATCATTCCATCCAAAGACAACACAATACACGTTCTTTTACAGTGCAGATATTATCTCGAATAGAGTACAAATTAGTCCACAAAACTACTTCAGTAAATTTAAGAAGACTGAAATCAAACCATGCACCTTTTCAGAAAACAATGATATGGAACTGGAAATAACTCATAAGAAAAAAAAAACTGGAAAAAAAACACAAACATATAGAGACTAAACAACAAGATACCCACCAAATCCCATGTGTCACTGAAGCAATCAAATAATAAATTTTTTAAAAATACATGGATACAAATTAAAATGGAAACATACCGGTCCAAAATATTTGGGACACTGTGAAAGCAGTTGTAAGAGGGAAATATACAGTGATACAGGCCTACCTCAAAAAGCAAGAAAAAAACTTAAATAAACAATCTAAGATTGCAACTAAAGGAACTAGATAAACAAAGCCTGAAATGAGCAGATGAAAGGAAGTAATAAAGATAAAAGGAGAAATAAATAACACAGAGACTAGACAAACAAAGAAAAACAATGAAATCAGGAGCTCGTTCTTTAAAAGATAAATAAAACCGGCAAACCCTTAGCCAGACTCACCAAGGGTGGTGGTGTGGGGGTGGGGGTGGGAATAAAGGCCCAAATAAATAAAATCAGAAACAAGAGTAAAAAAGTAACAACTGACCCCAAAGAAAAACAAAGAATTATAAGATAATACTATAAAAACTTACATGTCAACAAATTTCATAACCTAGAAGAAACAGGTAAATTGCTAAAAACATTCAATCTTCTAAAACTAAACCAAGAATAAAAAATCTGACAAGAGTGATTAATAATGAAATTTAATTAAAATTAGTAATGAAATTAAATTGATAATTAAAAAATAACAAAAAGTAAAGGTCCCGAGCCAGATAGCTTCACAGATGAATCTTACTAAACATTTAAAGAAAAGTTAATACCTTTTCTCCTCAAACGATTCCCCAAAATAAAAGAGGAGGCAAAAATTCCAATGCATTCTACAAATCCACATTATCCTGATACCAAAAGCAAACAAAGGCACCACAATAAATAAATAAATAAATAAATGAAAGTACAGACCAATAACACTGATGAGCATAGATTCAAAAATCATCAAGAAGGGGTGCCTGGGTGGCTCAGTCAGTTAAGCGTCTGACTTTGGCTCAGGTCATGATATCATGGTTCATGGATTCGGGTCCCACATCGGGCTCTGTGCTGACAGCTCAGAGCCTGGAAGCTGTCTTTGGATTCTGTGTCTCCCTCTCTCTCTGACCCTCCTCTGCTCATGCTGTCTCTCTCTCTCAAAAATAAATTTAAAAAAAAACAAAAATAATCAAAAAAATATTAGCAAAACACATAGAATAATTCTTTAAAAAGATCATTCACAATACTCAAGAACGATATATTCCAAGGTTGTAAGAATAGTTCAATATTCGCCGATCAATCAGCATGCTATATCACAGCAACAAAATGAAGGATAAACATTATATGATTATCTTAATAGATTCAGAAAAATATTTTGACAAAATTCAACATTAATTCATAATAAAAATAACATAATAAAAAAACAACAAAAACAAAGGGAACATACTTCAACATAAACAAGGCCACATATGAAGAACCCACGACTAACATCACACGAAGTGGTAAAAACTGAGAGCTTTCCTCTAAGATCAGGAACAAGAGGAGGACGTCCACTCTCACCATTTTTATTCAACATAGTACTGGAAGTCCTAGCCACAGCAATCAGACAACAGAAAGAAATCAGGGGCATTCATATCGGCAGAGAAGAAATTAAATTGCCTCTATTTGCAGAGGAAATGATAGTATACATACCAAATCTTAAAGACTCCACTACAAACTACTGAAAGCAATAGATAAATTCAGTAAAGTTGCAAGAACAAAAATTCATACCCAGAAGTTGTGTTTCTAAGCATTAATAACCAAGGAATAGAAAGGAAAAAAATTAAGAGAGTATTTACAATTGCACCAATAGGAATAAAACACCTAGGAATAAATCTAACCAAGGTGGAAGATCTATACATTGAAAACAATAAACCATTAATGAAAGAAATTGAAGATGACACAAACAAGTGGAAAGATTTCCCATTCTCTCGATTGGAAAAATTAATGTTGTTAAAATATATTAGAGTACCCAAGACAATCTATACATTCAATGTAATCCCTATCAAAATACCAAGAACATTTTCCACAAAAGCAGAACAAAGAATAACAAAATTTGTGTGAAACTACAAAATACCCTGAATGCCAAAGCAATTTTGAGATAGAACAAAGCTGAAGGTATCACAATGCAAGGTATACTACAAATACAGATATAGATTAGATAAAGATATAGATATAGATTGGCAGAACAGAATAGACAGACCAGACAATAATGTACAATGCATAGGGCATCAGTACATAGTGCTGGGAACATTGGATAGCCTCATATAAAGTAGCTAACATTGGACAAGTTTCTAAAACCATACATAAAAATAAACTCAAAATAGATTAAAGACCTAAATATGAGACATAAAACCATAAAAATCTTAGGAGAGAACACAGGCAGTTATTTCTTTGCCACTGACCATAGCAACATTTTTCTAGATATGTACCCTAAGGCAAGGAAAACAAAAGCAAAAACGAACTGTTAGTACCACATCAAAATAAAACCCTTTTGCACAGTGAAGAAACCATTTTAAAAGTCCAACTTCCTGAACAGCAGAATATATCTGAAAATCATGTATCTGAAAGGGTTAATATCCAAAATATACAAAGAACTTACACAACTTAGCACCAAAGAAAACAATCTGATTAAAAAACTCTTCAGTCGGGGCGCTTCGGTGGCTCAGTCTGGCTTCGGCTCAGGTCATGATCTCACGGTTCGTGGGTTCAAGCTCCCGCATCGAGCTCTGTGCTGACAGCTAGCTCAGAGCCCAGAGCTAGCCTGCTTCAGATTCTGTGTCTTCCTCTCTCTCTGACCCTCCCCTGCTCACACTGTCTCTTTCTGGAGTCTCTCAAAAATAAATAAAAAAAACATTTTAAAAATTCTTTTAAACTCTCCAGAGGACTTGAATAAACATTTTTCCAACAAAGACATACATGTGGTCAACAGACACACGAAAAGATCATTAGCATCATTAAGCGTCACTGAAATACAAGTCAAAACCACAGTGAGATATCACCATATACTTGTTAGAATGGTTAAAATAAAAAAAGCCAAGAAATAGCAACTGTTGGCAACGATGTGGAGAAAAAGGAACCCTCGTGCGTTGTTGGTGGGGATATAAATTGGTACAGCTATGGTGGAAAACAGAATGAAGATTCCTCAAATATTAAAAATATAAATACATGTGATCCTGTAATTCCACTATTAAGCATTTAACCAAAGAAAATAAAAATACTAATTTGAAAAACTACATGCACCCCTATGTCCATAGCAGCATTATTTACAATACCCAAGATATGGAAGGAAATGAGGTGTCGTCCATCCATAAGTAGACAAGGAAGAAGTAGTATACATACACATGCAAAGTGGAATATTATACAGCCATAAATAGGATGAGATCTTGCTATTTGAGACCACATGGATGGACTTATGTTATTTTGCTAAGTGATATAAGTCAGATTGAGAGAGACATAGCATATGATTTCCATATAGTGGTATTTTAAAAAATAAACAAAAAAATACAGACCTAAACCTAAAGATACAGAGAACAAACTGGTGGTTGCCAGAAATAAAGAGGTAGGTAAACTGGGCAAATGGGTGAAGGGGAGTGGGAAGTACACAATTTCAGCTGTGGGATGAAGAAGTCTTGCGAATAAAAGTCCTGTTACTTGGCACTTCTGACAATAGTTAACCTTCAACATTTTTTTTTCTGTAAGGTGAGTGTGAAATGTTATCTCAGTGTGCTTTTGACTTATATTTTTCTGATTAGAAATAAGGTTTAGGGGAGCCTGGGTGGCTCAGCCGGTTAAGCATCCGACTTCGGCTCAGGTCAGATCTCATGTTCGTGGGTTCGAGCCCCGCATCAGGCTCTGTGCTGACAGCTAGCTCAGAGCCTGGAGCTGCTTCCAATTCTGTGTCTCCTTCTCTCTCGGCCCCTCCCCCTCTCATGCTCTGCCTCTCTCTGTATCAAAAATAAACAAAACATTAAAAAAAAAAGAAAGAAGGTTTAATTACCCTTTAATATTTGCATGGACCATTTTTTTTTTCTTTACTTTCAAACTTTTGTCATTAACTTTACTAGGTCTGTGTTGGGTTCTTCACATTTTATCTATTGATTTATAGACAAAATTTCTATATTTGGGTACTGATTTCTGTTGGATATGTGAGACTCTTCTTTCTTAACCCTTTAGTGTGGTATAATGTATACATACAGCAAGTCCCTCATGAATGTACAAGATGAAGAAGTTTGGATACAAAGAGTTTTGAATGCAAACATATCCATTAGACTTTGAATTTAGAAAGGTTTTTTTGCTTTGGAAACCATAATAACTGTTTTTGTTTTCTTAATTCTAATGATATCTATTCTTTCAACATTTTGTGTCTATAAAATTAATGTACCACACAGTAAAACTATCATATCACTGACTTCCGTGGCTCATTTCCCAATGACTCCTGCATCCTGTACTTGTTCTCCTTGATCCGCTTCGAACAGGACGCCTAGTTTTCGTTAGTAAAGCGCGATGCCAGCATCATGCTCAATCCCAGTTTTTATTGGATTATTACTATTTTCTTTCTTACATTAAAATTACATAAGCTTTTCATTTTCCTTGTAATTTCTATTATTTTTAAAGGATAATTAGGAGGTACTGGATAAAAAGCATGTTCTTCTTTCATCTTCTTCATCTAAATGTGACTTTTTACTTTTTTTGAAATGTGATATTCTATACATGTTCATTCAAATACATTTCATAATGTTTTTATAGAGTGTAGTAGCATATTAGATGGAAATTTTGTCTAGGAAAATTATCTTTATATTCAGTTACAGATAAATCATTTATTTTTATGTTGCAGTAAAATTCAACATCATAATAGAAAGTGTTTGCCCATTTTTAAGCATTCAGTTGTAAATGATGACCCTAAAAAATGTGGATGTTAAAGATGATCATTGCCTATGTCTGTGAACTTTGATAGTTATTTTACTTTATCTCATTGAATACCTAATTTTGTACTATATTTTCTTTAATTTAGTTCTTACAACTTTCTAATGCTGTAGACACTAGAAACTTGAGTTTTTAGACATAAAAGCTGAGTCACAAGAGGTAATATAGCACTAAAGTGTCTGAACCTCCAAAGTTGGTCACATACGTTTTTATGATAGGTCCTTAAAAAAATTTTTTTTTAATGTTTATTTATTTTTGAGAGAGAGAGTCAGAGAGCGAGCAGTGGAGGAACAGAGAGAGGAGAGAGAATCCAAGCAGCCTCCAGGCTCTGAGCTGTCAGCACAGAATCTGATATGGGACTTGAACTCAAGAAATGTGAGATCATGAGCTGAGTCAAAGCCGGACACTTAACTGACTGAGCCACTTAGGTGCCCCTATTATAGATCTTATGTGATTAACTTAATGAGTAATAAACAGCAAATTTATCAGTATAATATCATTAACTATAATTTGTTAAGAAAATCATGTACCTAGTCCTAACAGCAAAAAATGGAAATGCTCCCAGAGACAGAGAGAAGGGTGCCATCCCAACGTTCCAGGATGCGCATGACAACAATCATACAAAAGATAGAATTGTATTTCTTGTGTCCACCCGTTTTAGGTTTACAAAATATTAACGGTCCTGGGCTCAGCAAGCAGGGAATGAAATGAAGGTGGCATTTTCCAGGGTTGGGCTGGATGACATTGTGACCTGTGCTTCCAGGGATATGTTCCTTTTGGTTTTGAGTGAATCCCACTACTCCATCATAGCCCCCAACATGGAGAAGAAAAGCTAGTAAAAACAAGACAAAAGGGGCCGGCCACAGTCTGAGGCTGGGTACCCCCTTGCTTACTTTGGCTTCTATAATCTTACTTGCCTACTGTGCCCACAGACTACCTGGAGCAACACCGACAAGTGCCCTTTTCCCTTTATCTTCTGTCTCTCAGCCCCCTGCTGTCCCAGCCGTAAAAGGAAGCTGATGCCAAGGCTTGGGGCTCAGCCTTTGGAAGGGACTCCGCTGGGCTGGCACCCGTGCACAATAAACAGTCATTTCTGATTCCCCGAGTGCATGTGGCTTGTCTCTTCCTGGCCTCCAAATATTTGCTCTAACAACATTATAAAGTGTTTTATGTGTTACAAAGTGTTTCTTGTATTTCCCTTGGTGATGGAGAAACTAATATTTCATGAATTTACTTGATGCCATAAAGAATTTTAAAAAATAAATGAGCACAGTCGGTATTAAAATCTGTATCTTCTTTGGCAAAATTCTACACTTTTTCAGTGTAACGTAATAGCATTTGCCCTTTTGGGTTCAGGGACAAAGAAAATTAAGAAAGAAAAGAGAAACAAAGGGAAGTGAAGGAAAGGAGGAAATAATGAAAGAAGGGAAATAAATATTTTTATTTCTTAGTGGATCTCCTAGGTGGCTCAGTTAGTTGAACATCAGACTCTTGATTTTGGCTCAGATCATGATCCCAGGGTCAGGAGATTGAGCCCCACTTGAGACTCTGTGCTGGGCATGGAGCCTGCTTAGGAGTCTCTCTCACCCTCCGCCCTTCCCCCCATCTACAGTGTCTCTCTCTCTGTCTCTCTCTCTGTCTCTCTCTCTCTCTCTCTCTCTCTCTCTCTGTCTCTCTTTGTCTCTCTCCTCTCTCTCTCTCTCTCTCTCTATATATATATATATATGTGTGTATATATATATATATATGTACTGATATAAAAATACTACCATCTATTACAACCAAAATATCACAAATTAAAAGTACTTTAACTCCCAAAACAGAAAGAATAACACAAAGAAGATGAATATTTTACATATAATCAACATTTTTCATTGAATTAATAAATATTTTAACCTGTAACTTTTTATTCCTGGAATTCAAATTTTTCCTAAAATGTTTATTTCTTCTTCTCACTCTCTCTCTCCCACTCTCTCAACCTCTCTCTCTTTCCTTCTCCCTTTCTCTCTCTCTCTCCCTTCAAACATAGGATCTTGATTTTAAAAAATAATCTGATAAAACCACTTTTAAAAGTCAGTGATTAGGGGCGCCTAGATAGCTCAGCTGGTTAGGTGTCCAACTTCAGCTCAGGTCATGGTCTCATGGTTTGTGGGTTCAAGCCCCACATCAGGCTTTGTGTTGACAGCTCAGAGCCTGGAGCTTGCTTCAGATTCTGTCTCTGTCTCTGTCTCTCTCTGACTCTGTCCTGCTCACACTCTGTCTTTCTCTCTCCCTCAAAAACAAGTAAATCATGGGGTGTCTGGGTGGCTCAGTTTGTTAAGTGGACGACTTCAGCTCAGGTCATGATCTCACTGTTTGTGGGTTTGAGCCCCGCATCAGGCTTTGTGCTGACAGCTCAGAGCCTGGAGCCTGCTTCAGATTCTGTCTCTGTCTCGGTCTCTCTCTGACTCTGTCCTGCTCACACTCTGTCTTTCTCTCTCTCTCAAAAACAAGTAAATATTAAAAAGATTTTTTTAGTAAAAAGAAAGTCATGGGGTGCCTGGGTGGCTCAGTTTGTTAAGTGGACGACTTCAGCTCAGGTCATGATCTCACAGTTTGTGGGTTTGAGCCCTGCATCAGGCTTTGTGCTGACAGCTCAGAGCCTGGAGCCTGCTTCAGATTCTATGTCTCTCTCTCTCTCTCTGCTCCTCCCCCACTCATACTCCGTCTCTCACTCTCTCTCTCAAAAACAAATAAATGTTAAAAACTTAAAATTAAATTTTATTTTAAAAACTCAGTGATTAGACAACTGACTGAACCTAACAAAGAATGATCTGTCTCTTTCCTAATAAATGCATGGTCTAGAAAACTACTTTGTTTTCTTACTTTGATGTCTGGCTAGACTAAACTTACAAGCTTGGAGGAAAGGTGATAATTATTCTTTTAAAAGATTTGCCTCCAAAGCAGCCTCTACAGGAATATTTAATGTCTTTGTTTCTCAGGTTGTAGATGACTGGGTTTGGCAGGGGGCAAAATTGTGTAGAAGAGGGACAGTATCAGGTTTGTGACTCCAGGGAACTATACCTTTGGCTTTAAATACATGAAACAAAACAGTTATAAAAAGAAGTCCTGTGACAGTCAGGTGGGAGTAGGTGGGTTAGAAGAGACTTTCTACTGACTGGTTTTCAGAGGGATCCATAGGGTGGCAAAGAAGATGGAGCCACAGAGACAAACATGTAGAAAAAGCAGCCAAAAGCTAAGACCACGATGTAGAAGAGGAGCACAGTTTCTCCGGAGGGTTGATGGAGATTAGCTGGGAGATTTCACAGAACTGGTTGGTGTTGGATTCACAGAAAGTTAAAAAGGGAAGGCCAGCCGTGTGCATGATGGCAGTCAGACTTCCAGTCAGCCAGCAGGAAACCATTATGTCCAATCAAGACCAGGGTAGTGCAGACGGTGGCAGAGGGCAGCACGGTGGTGGAAGCACACGGCAGCACAGGGGAAGAGCTCCATGGCTGCCCACAAACCCGTGGAAAACATCTGTGAGGTACCACTTGGGAGCAAGATGGAACTGCACTGAGCTGGGGCATTGTGGGTGGATTCAGGGACAGGTAGCAGAGATGATGGAGAGATTCAAAACAGACACTTCTTTAGGAAGAAATAAATGGGAGTTTATAGGTACTGGTCCAGGCTCACTGGGGGGAGAGGGAGGAGGTTTCCCAGCACAGTGTCAGACCAATGAGTAACAAAGGTACCATCGCTAAGATCTGCAGCTGTCGATATTTTCTTATCACTAAAAACATAGCGATACTTGAGCTAGGCATCCCAATGCCTAACATTTTTAAATAAATAATTTTTATTAAAAGACAGGTTATTGAGCACATGGCAATTTGGAAACATTTGAAAACCTGTCTCACTTTTCAGGCTTAAGTATCAAAATGTGGTAAGAGCATAATTACATCGCTAAAAACAATGTGCCTTAGACCATGACCTGAAATTAACATGAGTTATAAATGAAGTTGTTATTCCTGTTAAATAGAAGAGAGGGAACAGCAGTAACTGTCATATGTATTTGTTTTGCTGATTGAAACAGTAAGGAAAGAGCTTAACAAATGCACGGCACACACCGAACGTTGACTGACAGCTAGCTGCTGTCATCACCGTCAGAGGTGGCCTCTGGCAAGGTAAGCATGCAGAGGAAATGTCTATCGTTATTACTACACTGCACTATTAGCTTAGCCTCAAATACCTCTGTGATCTTTTATCAGAGTCAAATATGCTAGGCCACTGAGCTAGACTGAGCCATGCATCCTTATCAAGGCTCATACTTTTTACTACTTGGCCTTTTACTGGTGATGGTGACTGTCTCCAGATCATCTTAGCCAGACTGTGGCCTGAAAGAAGGCAGGCTAAAGCATGCAGAATGAGTTTATCAACAGAGGTTCCGAAAGAAAGCGTCTGCACAGCAAGTGTCATGTGCTCTAGCACTTCTCCTATCAACAATCCATGATGTACTTATGCAGAGAAGTAGGAGCTTCATCAGGGTGACTTTTGCCTAGTCACATGACGTGGCACCAGCAGTGGGCTCTGGGATTTATGAATCTGCTGGGTCATCATCACTGTTGTCCCCGGTAGATGTAGTCTGGGATGTCCACAGTGAATGGATGTCTACAGTTCTCTGTCTGCTTTCCATGTGCCTCTTTCTTCTCCATCGTTACCCACATTCCTTTATCGTCCCTTCCTCCTCATCATGCTTTCTCCCCTGCACCTTTCCTTCTTACTTTCTCTCAGGGCTCTCAGTATCACTTGAATTTCCTTGATCTTCTCTTCTTGGAAGAATGCATGATGAAATATTACATAGAAACCCAAAATAATATTATGTATTTCCCACAATGATGAAGTACATAAAAATAAGTAAACCTATTGATTCATTAAGGTGTAAAAGTATGAGAAATTGAAACATGAATTAAAGATGAGGAGGTCAGTTTCCCTGAGAAGCAGCGTCTGAGATGGAGATTTGCTTCGGGAATGTTTATTAGAGAATACTCTGAGATTAATCCCCGCAAAGGGGTGAAGGGATCTAAACTGCAACACTGAGGCTTCAACTGATTCCAGGAGGATATCTGGAGCTGGGATGGCCCCACTGAGGGGGTCCTATATGGAAGCTTGGAGGACAGACCTCTCATCCTCCAATGACCAGTTTGGGGACATGATTTGCCCTCCCCACCATATAAGGGGTTCTTTTCTGTCAAGAGAAATTCCTGGACAGCAGGCATCACCTGAGAGTTGTAAGTTACCAACATTTCCAGCATCTGGGGAATAAATGCTTTCATCCTAAAGATGGGTCTCGGTAATCACCATAGTATCTACTGTACCATGGAAACATCAAATGAAAGGAAAATAAAACACACAAAAACTTTAATTAGCACCTTAAATTTCTATTTGTTACTCAGAATTCTCAGAAATTAAAAGAAAAATTGCAACTAAATATTCATATAGTATTTGGTTTCATTCCATGTAACCTACCAAATCGATCCAGCATTATCTGTCACTCTTGAATAAACTCAATAAATAGCTAAGAATATAGGTCACCACTTTCAGGTGCTCAATTACTTCAATGATTTTTCTTTGACTCAATATGATCAGTGTCTTTAATCTGAGGCAAACCTATATCACACTTTGGCACAGGTGAGTCACAAATCACTGATAGCCTCTAAGAGCTTAAAATATAGTAAAAGTTCTTGGAGGCATAGTGAACAATAACAAAGCAAAACAATGATTGCAATAGTGGGGTTGATCCCAGCACCATGTAACCGGTAGAGAAGAGGATAAAGCACAAAAACTAACATTTCAGTTTAATCAGATGTTGACAGCTTGATTTAGCTTCTAGTGGAATACCAAGCCATTTGGTGTAACAAAAATGTAATTAAAGGTATTACACGAAGAGCAATACATCCTAACAAGTTAGTGAACCACTTAAATGATTTTTGATGGCTTGAATAAGCCACTGATTTTATAAACAAACTTAATTTCGAACCTAATAGACTGCACAAATAACCTACTTTCTAAGTATGCTTTGTGTGTTGTGACATCATTTGCAGATCAGGAGGAAGAAAATAAGCATATACTTGATATTCTTCTATGGGAGGAGGTCATACAGACAAATGGCGAGTAAGTGATGGAGTGGCTCGCCCTGCACACCAGAAACGGCTTTTACCACATCTGTTCCCTTGCTCAGACTCCTACTGGTAGATCTTGTGCAGTGATACATTGTCAAAAGCAGGGAAACTTCTCACACTTTTACATCCTTTCATTCATTAGGAACTAGTCTTTCAGTATCTTCAAAATGACCTCTAGATTCTCCATACTTTGGTGGATCTCATTTATGCTCTTTGACCAACAGAATGCCCATTATGTGTACTTTTAAAAATGTGATAGCTGCTCTGCTAGTTAGGGCACATCCTCTGACTAGGGTCCATCAAATCTGTGATGGTACGCATCATTATTGTCACATGCAACTGGAATTTAAATAGCCATTGAATTTTGTCTAAGGGTTAAATAGCTGCAAGGAAATCTTCAAAACATGTTAATGGATTTTAGTTGTTATATTACTAACAATGAGATTATGAAGCTATTCTATTTTACCATAATCAAAGAAGTAATTATGTTAATAACTATAAAAAACAAGATTTTTGTAATAAGAAGGAAAAAGGAATAAACAGGATCAAAGAACAATATTTAAAATCCTATCACCCTAGATACAAAATCAATGTACAGAAATCAGTTGCATTCCTATACACCAAAAATGAAGCAGCCGAAAGAGAAATCAAGAAACTGATCCCATTCACGATTGCACGAAAAACTATCAAATACCTAGGAGTAAACCTAACGAAGGATGTAAAAGACCTATATGATGAAAACTATAGAAAACTTATGAAAGAGATTGAAGAAGACAC
>PISW01015118.1:0-18209 GCA_004023785.1 Mungos mungo | reverse complement strand
GGGGGCACTTGTAGGGAGAAGCACTGGGTGTTATATGGAAACCAATTTGACAATAAATTATTTTAAAAAAAGAAGAAAAACAGCAAAAAAAAAAAAAGGCCATATACAACAAACCCACAGCTAACATTAGAGTCAATGGTGAAAAATCCTCTTGATCCTCCTAGATCAAGAACAAGACCTTCAGCCATTTTGAGTTAATTTTTGTGTATGGTGTAAAAAGTGGTCTAGTTTCATTCTTCTGCATGTTGCTGTCCAGTTCTCCCAGCACCACCTGCTAAAGAGGCAGTCTTTTTTCCATCGCATACTCTTTCTTGCTTTGTCAAAAATTAATTGGCCGTACATTTGTGGGCCCAGTTCTGGGTTCTCTATTCTATTCCATTGGTCTATGTGTGTTTTTGTGCCAATACCATACTGTCTTGATGATGACAGCTTTGTAGTAGAGGCTAAAGTCTGGGATTGTGATGCCTCCCGTTTTGGTTTTTTTCTACAATATACTTTGGTTATTCGGGGTCTTTTGTGGTTCCATATGAATTTGAGGATAGTTTGTTCTAGCTTTGAGAAGAATATTGGTAGAGGACCAGGGGGAGGGGAAGAGGGAAAGAGAGTTGGGGAGAGAAAAGGACGCAAAACTTGAGAGACTATTGAATGCTGAAAATGAACTGAGGGTTGAAGGGGAAGGGGGAGGGGGGGAAAGAGGTGGTGGTGATGGTGGAGGGCACTTATGGGTAAGAGCACTGGGTGTTGTATGGAAACCAATTTGACAATAAACTATTAAAAAAAAAAAAAGAACAAGACAAGGATGCCCACTCTTATCATTACTGAACATAGTACTGGAAGTCCTATATAGAGCAATTAAGCAAGACAAAGAAATAAAAGCAATTCAAGTTGGAAAGGAAGAAATAAAACTTATTTGCTGGTGATCAGTTCTTATATAGAGAAAACCCTAAAACTCCACCAAAAAATTATTGAACATATTCAGTAAACTTGCAGGTTATGAAAATAACATATAGAAATCAGTTTTTTGTTCCTATATATTAAACATGGAACATCTGAAAATGATAATAAAATAGTTCTATTAATAATGGAATCAGAAACAATAAAATACTCAGGAGTGAATTTAACCAAGGAAATGAAAGTTCTGTACAATGGCCACTAAAGAACTTTGATGAAAGAAATTGAAGATGAAACAAATGGATGGATATCTTTTGTTCAAAGATCAAAAGAATTAGTATTGTTAAAATGTTCATGCTACTCTAAAGCTACCTATTGATTCAACACAATCCCCACCAAAACTCCAATGACATTTTTCATAGAAATAGAAAAAAAAATCCTAAAATTTGCATGGGATCACAAAACACCCTGAATAGCTAAAGTAATTAGGAAAGAAAAATAAGCAGGGAAATCACTCTTCCTGAATTCAAACTGTGTATACAACTATAGTGGTTGACAGTATGGTACTGGCATGAAAATAAGACCCATAAGCCAATGAAAGAGAATAGAGGCCAGAAATGAGCCCCTGCATTTACGGTTAACTAATATTTAATAGGGAAGCCAAGAATCCTCAACGAAGAAAGGATAGTCTCTTCAACAAATAGTATGGGGAAAACTGGAAACAACCTGCAGAAGAATGAAACTGGACACCTGTTTACACCGCTCACAAAAATTAACTCAATATTGATTAAAGACTTGAACATAAGACAATATCATAAACTTCCTAGACAAAAACAGGAAAGAAACTCCTTGGTATTTTACATATGATACCAAAAGCACAAGCCCCAAAAGCAAGCAAACAAACAAACAAACAAACAACCCAAACCACATTAAAAGGAGAAGCTCCGATACTGCAAAGGAAATGAAAAGAAAGAAAGGAAGAAGAAAAAGGCAACCTATGAAATGGGAGAAAATATTTTCAAACCATGTATCCCACAAAGGGTTAATATCCAAAATATATAAAGAATCCATACAACTCAGTAACAAAATATTCCAATTTAAAGAATGGGCAGAGAAGGGGAGCATGGGCGCCTCAGTTAGTTAACCATCAGACTTGATTTGGGCTTAGGTTATGATCTCACAGTTCTTGAATTTGAGCCCCACATGGGACTCCTCTGACAGTGCTGAGCCTGCTTGGGATTCTGTTTCCCTCCCTCTCTCTTTACCCCTCCCCAAATCAATCAATCATTCATTCATTCATTCTCTCTTTCTCTCAAAATAAAAACTTTTTTAAAAATGTGCAGAGGAACTAAATAGACATTTTTCTAAAGAAGATATCCAAATAGCCAATAGGTACATGAAAAGCTGCTCAACATAACTAATCATCAGGGAAACACAAACCAAAACTATGAGATATCATCTCATACTTGTTAGAATGGCAGTCAGCAACAAAGCAAGTGATAACAAGTGTTGGTGAGAATGTGGACAAAAGGAAACATTTATACACCATGTGTAAATTAGCATGGCCACTAGGGAAGACATATAGAGTTTCCTCAAAATATTAAATATAGAACTATCATATGATCAAGTAATTCCATTCCTGGGTATATATTCAAAGGAAAAGAAAACAGGTTATTGAAGAGATACATACCTCCTCACATTTATTACAGAGTAATTCATAATAACAAAGACATAGAAATAATGTAAGTATCTACCAAGGGATGAATAAAGAAGATGTGTGTATACACACACACACACACACACACACACACACACACAATGCCATTTGCCATAAGTCAGATACAGAAAGACAAATGCTGTATTATATCATTCATACGTGGAATCTAAAAAAACTGAACTTGTCCAAACACAGAATGGTGGTTACCAGGAGTGTGTGTCTGTGTGTGTGAGAGATGGGGGGGCGGGGAATTAGATATTGTTTAAAGAGACAAACTTAACAATTTGTGAAGACAGTAGATCTTAATTGTTTCCACCACAAAAAGGAAATAAAATTATGTAACATGATAGAGGTGTTAGCTAATGGTGATAGCTATATAGTTAATGGTATATATTGCAATATATAAATGCATTAATACACTATATACCTTAAACTTATACAATGTTATATGTCAATTATATCTTAAAATATTTTTTTTCCAAAATGGTGAAAAAATAACTCAGAGTAGAAATATTTCCAAATTACATGTCTGATAAGGGACATATATCCAGAATATACAGGGAACACTTATAGCTCAAAAATAAAAAGATAAATAATGTAGACACTGTGGAAAACAGTATGTAGATGCCTTTAAAAATTAAAACCAGAGTTCCCATAGGATCCAGTAAATCCACCCCTGGGTATTTACCCAAAGAAAACAAAACCACTGATTCTAAAATAGATATATACTCCTATATTTATGAAATCTTGGGGCACACCTAGCTGACTCAGTCAGTAAAGCACGCATACTCTTGATCTCAGGGTCGGGAGTTTGAGCCCCACCCTGGGTGTAGAGATAACTTAAAAATGAAATCTTAAAGGAAAACAAGATCTTTTTTGAAGGTATAATGCTAATTGAAAGAAATCAGACAGAAAAAGACATACTATATATTTTCATATGTGGAATGTAAGAAACAAAACTTATTAACAAGCAAAGAAAAAAAAAAAAAAGGAGAGAGACAAACAAACAAATCCAGACCCTTAAATAAAGACAACAAACTCATGGTTGCCAGAGGGGAGGTTAGTAGGGGATGGGTGAAATACATAAAAATTAAGTGTACACTTGTGATGAGCACTGAGAAAGGTATAGAATTGTTGAATTATTAGGTCATATCCCTGAAACTAATAACACTATAGACTAATTATACTTCAATCTAAAAATTATAAATAAGGAAAATAAAAGTAGGCAAGGTGAATAAGCATTTGAGTAGAGAATATATACAAATACAAATTATATACAAATAAACACATGGCCACCAAGCACTTGAAACCATGTCCAACATCATTGATCATTAGGAAAATTCAAATCGGAACCACAATAAGATACCACTTCATATCTACTAAGGACAGCAATAACCAAAAAGACAGATAAAAAGTGTTAGCAAGTATGTGAGAAATCATAACTCCCACACATCACCAATGGCAATGTAAAATAATACGATCGCGTTGGATAACAGTTTAGCAGTTCCTTAAAATATTAAGCAGAATTGTCATATGACCCAGCATTACCACTCGAAGGGAAGTACCCAAGAGAAATGAAAATGTGTAAGGAACATTTAAACACAAATGTTCATAGCACCATTATTCATAGTAGCCAAAATATGGACACAATCTAAATATCCATCAATGGGTGAATAAAGAAAATATGGTATATCTTTATAATGGAATGCTAGACAACTAAAAGAAATAAAGTACTGATACATGCTGCACTACTGATGAACAAAGATATTATGTAATCATATATTTTATGATTCCATTTCTATGATGTACACAGAATAGGCAAATAGACAGAAAGTAGGTAAGAGTAGTCTTGGGTTGGAGGGGAGTGGGGTAAAAAAATGTAGAGTGACTACTAATGTGTATAAATTTCTTTTCAGGGTGATATAAATGCTCTGGGATTGTGGTGATAGTTGCATGGCTGTATATATATATAAAAAATGAGTTGTACACTTTAAATGGACAAATTTTATCTTAATAAAACAGTTTTTAAAAGGCATCAAAATGCTACTCTTAAGTTGGGTTCTCCAAGAAGCAGATCCTAAACAAAGGATTTGAGTGCAAATACTTTATTTAGGAGATTCCAAGCAGCAGTAGTAAGAGGATAAGGAAGTTAGAAAGAAAATAAAAGGAAACCTACATAGAGTACTGTAATGAGCAAGTTACCATGGAGAGCAATTGGGGCACAATCCCACTGAGCACCTCTGGGAGGCCATGTAAGAATCTTCCATTTGTTTCTATTGCTGTGTTACAAATTATTGTACAGAATTCAAAACAACACATATTTATTATCTGTTTTCCATGGTCATATGGCTGGGGACAATATAACTGTGTAATAGCACTCCAACTGGTCTTAAGGGTTCATTTGTTTCAAGTCACAACACTTCTTACTTGCTGACCTAAGTCCCTGGATCTGTAGCTGATGGATCACTGGCTTTCAGGAGGGCAAAACTTACCCAGGCCACAGAGGTCAGCAAGTGTCTCTGAAGCCACCTTGGGTTTTTTTATTAGCCTGGCAAATTTTTTAAGCAAAATATTTTTCTTTTCTTAGGCCACACAAATGATTTTTACTAACTTCCCTTCGTGTATCAGTAGAACTTGCCTTCCTCTAGAGAAATAAGAGTACTACTACACATCATGAAACAAGACCTGACCGCCCCCCACACCCCACACAACCCCTGAGCACTGTTTGTGGCTGGAACCATTGAGTCTATCCATGATGAAATGTTGCAGATCACTGCACTCCTTTGACTGATTAACACTAAACCCCTTTTTAAAACCTCTGTATCAGGCAGAAACCTCACAGTTGGCTTTTGGACAAGAGTCTGTCTTCTCCTAAATAAAGCTCAAATTCCTTTCCAATCAAAACTCATCTCTTAAGTATTGGCCTTTCAACCTACAGGCAGCTGAACTTGGGGTCTGGTAACATGTAGATCCTCTATCCAGGGTCTTACAAGACTTCAACCAGGCTGCATTTCTTTCTGGAGCTTGTGGTCTCCTGGGGGTTGATGGCAGCATTCTGTTCCTTGTGACTAGAAGACTGGAGCCCTCAGCTCCTGGAGACGACCTTTCAGTTTCTTGCCCAGCAGCCCTCTCACAACATGGCAGCTTACTTCCCCAAGGCCAGCTGTAGAGTCGCTGCTAAGACAAGGTCTTATATGACATAGTCACAGGCATAACTATCCCATCCCATCCCATCCGTCATCTTCACTGGGTAGAAGCAAGTCTCAGGTTCTGTCCACACCCAAGTGAATGCGATCATCCAATGGTGTGACTCATTGTGGCTTCCCTTAGAGGCTAAATAAGAACTCAGAGTTGTCCTGCTTGCAAAAACAAGGATGGCACTTATCTGCTAATTGCCAACCTCCTCCACATTGGGCTAACAAATGTGCTCCTGGGTCCAGAGGAAGCCCTGGAGCAGTCTCACGAGCTTGATGTATGTTTGAGAATACATCAAGCATGTTTGAGAATTTCAAGTACATCAGCATGGTTGAGAATTTCAAAGACTGAGGCAAAGACAGCTGGACACTAGAGCACCTACTGACCATTATTAAGCAGAGAATCCTCAAAAAAATCAAACCACAGTAAAGGTGGAAGAAGGACAACAATTCTAATGTTTTAAACATCTATTCTTTCAAAGGTGCTTAACATATTAAATACAAATGGAAAAGGTTAAGATTATAGAACGTGGACATAATACTTGTAACAAATGTATGAAAGACTTAAATAATGTTAATTATGGTTTTATAATAAAGTTTTTTAGTTGATTTTTTTTTAATCAAAGAAAGTCACAATAAAAATACTAGTCAGAAAACTTTTTAACATATTCCCAAGATCCAGGCCCCAGTCAAGTTTTGGGCACAAATCGCCCTTAGAAGTGAACAAAGTTCATAGTAAGAATGCCATAGAATTACCATACCCAAAAAAGCAGTGGTCACTGAAGCCTTCAGACTTCCCTGGACTTTGAAGGAAGTTTCAATTTTGTACCTGCCATCTCTCAATCTGTCCCATAGTACAGGACATCCTGGTTTTCCTCTTTTACCTGAATTAGCATTCAGTTGTTCAAAGGATTATGGTAAACTCTACCCCGCATAGTATGGAGTTAAAGTCTCTCCTAATCATAACCCTGAGATTACTCTTAACAGAAGCATTTATGGTCAAGGTTATGTTATTACTGTGTCTGTCCTCACTGCCCTCTCTCTCTGCTGTGCATTAGAAGCAGGTAGGATATATCAGTGCATGTGATGGATAAAGACACATGGCTCCATGTCCTGCCTCTCTCCATTATAAACTGTGTGATCTTAAGCAAGTCCATTAACTGCTTTAGCAAACAGTTTTCACTGGAAATAAAGCTATTAAACCACATGACTATTTGTTTCTCTTCTAATTCTAAATGCTCTGAGTTCTGTGACAGCATTGTCTTGTCTCTCTAAAGGAGCACGGACAGAAATTTCTCTCATGGAAATGTACTTTGCGTCATCCAATATGGTAACCAATAGCCATCGGTGGCTATTGAACAGTTGCAACAAGGTACTGTGACTGAGGAACTGATTTTAACTAATTTAAATTTAAATAGCCACATGAAGATAGTGGCTACTGTACTGGACAGCGCAGCCCTAGAGACACATGCACGGGTAGAGAGAATAATGATTTCCTTACTAATGTGTAATCAGTTCTTCCATTTTTTTCGTCATAGAGTTGTTACAAGGACTAAACAAGAATACATGTAGAGAACTTCAAACAATACCTGGCCCACAGTAAGCACAAAATAAATGTTAGCTTTTCTGTTAATACTCTTATTTTATGTAGCTGGGTGTTAAATTTTAATTACTAATCAGCTTATTTTTTTGGAGTCTGATAAGATAAATAGATTTATGAAATTCTAAGTAATTATCTCCTTTAGTTCAATTATTTATCTTCATAGGAAAAGGAAAATGGGGCTTGGGAGTGTGGGGAAAATGTTAACCAATTCCTGAGAATTTAACATACATGGCAGCATAATCTCCAAAATTCAGAACTGAATTCTCTATCTTTTTATGGAGTAATTTTCATTTGTGATGGTATTTTCTTAGTTTCAGCTCCATTTCCTCTGAGCCCTTAAAGGGTCTCAACCTCTGTTTCTGTGGCTCAGTAGTTTTACAACCACCGAAAATAGCTCATTTTACCTCTTGTTAGGTGCCCTTCAGAGCAAGCTAAGATGGCTAATTACATATGCCATTAACTGAATGCAATTCCAACTAATTGACAAAAAGTATTATACGGCAGCAATTTTTGAAGAACAAAGTTGAATGAAATACAAGGTCATACCTCACAGGTTGGTCTCCAGAAACAAAGAATCCTAAACATTGACTGTCTTGCTATGAATTCTGCTAAGATCTGTGCCTGTCATGTATCCCAGAACTAGGGGAGCTCCAGCATTTAACCAAAATTCATGGAGAGCCTGCTACATGTAAGAAGTTCCGCTAGATGTCATGAAGGAAACAAACGTATCTACAATAGATTCCCTGAATCTCAAGAACCTTGCATTCTCTCTTCTATGGATAGCACCTCCATGAGCCCCGTTTGCCCCAGTGTAGGCTCAGCCTACAGTCCATCAGGCCCTAGCCCCAGCTTTCCCAGCCCGATCTCTCCAGTTCTCCCTGTATGTACTCTGCCCCAGCCTCACAAGAATATGACTATTCCCTTTCATCCAGACACCCAGCAGCACACATCCCCCTCACAATTGCACAACATCTGTTACCTGCTGTCGGAAGCCGCCAAGTTTTCTGGCTGCCTCAGGCAAGGATTATCACTCTCCGGGGAGTGAACCAGTAAACAAGATTTGCATCTGGAGGCTGGAGATTGCCATTTCCTGGTCAAAATAATTTTGGCGTCTGTCCTGCTGGGCCAGACGTAGAGTGGCCAAGGTGCACAAAAGATCAAAACTGCATTTTAGATTATTCAGTGCTAGCTTGCCCTCCCCAGCAATGCAGAGGCAAGTCTGGGCGCTTCTTTTGATATTCATGTTACCTGGTAACCGACCTGGGTCTGTTCCCCGCCCCAAAACGCCATATAAGAGATTTTTTTTTTTCTTAATAAAGAGGACGAAGAAGCTAGAGGCTTGATCGGATACCGTGTGCTGTCTTCACTCTCTGCGTCTCCCTCCTGCCCTGTTTTTCTCTCCCTCCCTCAGGTGAAGGACCAGCGATGGAGGCGCGCTCAAAGCCTGGGACGAGCGCGCCTGGACCTGGCGAGCTAGCGCACCGTGGCACCTGCAAGTGCCGCCCCAACCTGGGGTGGAAGCGGACGGGTGGACGAGCAGCCCCGGGCCCCGGGTTAAGACAACCTGCCAGCCTCGCTTTGTTCTCACGCACACCATTCATGATTCATTTTTAAACTCTAACACAATTTCCTCTGTGAAAACCACCCAAAAGCCTCTCTTCCTTCTTTCTGCTCACATTGCAACTTCAACATTACATGACAATGAGATGAGATAACGTTTTATGAGTCCCTCTATCCTGAATCAAAAGTTCCTTGAAGACAACAACCAAAATCTTCCCAATTTAGGTAACCCCAGATCCTAGACCTAGGTTTTCAAAGTTTTCTGAATAAAGTAAAAGTGAGATTTAAGAATATGCACTTAACCAGATATCAATGCAAAGTATCACAGAATGCATTCAGATTTTCAAATACATTGCCACAGGAAATTTAATGGGGGATATCTTCTGCAACGAGATAGCTCAGAAAATTCTTATCATGTTTGGTTAAGGTGACAACTGAACCAGTCCCTGAAGTCTAAGGTACAAATGAGAAGAAAATCAGATCAGATTTGGCAGACAGGAGCTAAGGGTTAACCACTATGACCAATACTTATTTGTTCATCCATGACCATCCAGTCACTGAGGGCTTTGAGAAATCCAAGGATAATGCATGGTCCCTATTCTCAGCCATTTTAGGATTTAACCAAGTGATAGAATTTTTGCATATTCTTATACTGAGGCTTACACCTGAGCTCAGGAGATTCTGAGCATGCCATTCACAAAAACAATTCCATTTCTTCCTTCAGAGAATCCAAAAGGCCTAGATTGGAGTAAGGGGAAGTGGGTGACAGCCTTAAGCAGACACATTCAAGACACAGGTTGCTTGTGGGTTATTTGTGAACCAGAGCGAGAATACAAGGTACATACAAATCCATCCAGGAGTTACTGAGGGAAGAATACCAAATTGGAGATACTTCTATCCAACTCTGTGGACACAGAAGCTTCCTTCTTTTTCTCTCTCAGCATCCTACCCATCCAAGATTGTCTCTCTGCTTCTGGAGGTGGATAAAACACCACAGTGGATGTGACTCCTTAAAGAGCTTGATAAACTGGTGAGACAGGAGAGTTAGCTCCCCGTAAGGACCAGTGGAAATAAGACAAGAGAAGGCAAACAAAGATCTCTCCTTTCTCTCTCCCTTGGGAATTCCTGAGGTATGGCTCTTTCCTTGAGAAGCCCTATATGATAAGTAAATACGACTGCTGAGCAATGTGCTATGCCTTCAATAGCCTGTTATGAAGCAATAGGCACTAAGGTAACGCTTGAATTGTTTCACATATTTTCCTGATTCATTTCCTTTCTCCACTCGCACTCACTGCCCTGGGCTGTTACCTCTCAAAGTTGTAACACCCAAAATTCTCGTCTTAGAACCTGATTTCCAGAGATCGTAGGGTAAGAAACTACCTTACTGTTTGTGAAGCATAATAAATCTTTAATAAACCTTTACTGAATAACTCCATGTACACTTTATTTTAGAAATAAAATATAATCCAAACTATTTGTAATATATGACATTACCTGAACTGTATCATCCAGCCCTGGAAAAAGGACCATTTTGTGTCTCAAATAATAACAGCTAAGACCTAATACCTAAGCAGTTCTCACTATGTTGTGAGAACTGTATTCTAAGTGTATTACACAGATTAACATAATTAATGCTCACAACAGCCCATGAAGAAGTGTGATTATTCTCCTTTTACCAAGTGAACACATATGACAAGTGCTCCTTTAATTCGTTATGTAAAGGTGGTTAGTAGCACTTAATATCACACTGCTTGGTGTCTTTCTTCACGTCATTTGCTCTCTTCTTCCTCAGCCTTAGCTCCTTGGTCTTTCACCTCCCATTATAAGTCCCTGGCTTTATTCTGCTTTCTTGATGACCAAGGAAGACATACACTAAGCTAAGGACTCAATTTTAAAACTGTACAGCCATCCAATTTTAATAAATTAACCAAACCATACTAGAAAATTGTCCAGTCAAATTGTCCAGAAAATTGTTCACCTCAACCTTCTATGCAAAAAGATCATCAGTGTGCCCAGCAGAATAGAGGAACTTTACCAAGCTTGCATGTTGGTGCCTGTGTCATAATGGTATCAGCAAGAAACCACACACCAGAGACTGATTTTAAATTTAACATAATCCCTGGTAGCAATTCTGTGGGGGAGGAAAACTACGGCCTTCCCCTACCTGGGGCTATCATTCCAATATAATGAAATTGTTGCCATCCTTTGAAAAACTTACTAAAACCAATTTGCCTGCTCACACACAGCACACAGTATCTTCCTTTTTTCATTATGCTTATCCTGGCTCAGACAAAAATTAAGGCAATTTATAAGACATATGAAATGTATTATCAAAATAGAAAATATCAATAAGATGAAAAACATAAAAGAAGAAAAGGTCAGAACTGAGTTAGTAGCTGGTCAGGTTCGGTCTTCAATAAAAATGGGGGAAGGAAAGAAGTTGCATTCTTTCAGTCAACGTTTACCGTCCTGATACCATGTGCTAGTCACTGCGCTAAATGCAGACACACGAAGATGACTAAAGCATTGTCTCCCACAAAGCAGGTTGCCCTCTAACAGGGAAGCTGTGATAAAAGGATACATGTTCTATTTAAATTTGTGAAAAATTAAGGGTGCTTGGGTGGCTCAGTCGGTTAAGCATTCAACTTCTGCTCAGGTCATGATCTCACGGTTTGTGAGTTTGAGCCCAGCGTCAGGCTCTGCGCGGACAGCTGGGAGCCTGCTTCGGATTCTGTGTCTCCTCTCTCTGCCCCTCTCCCATTTGTGCTCTGTCTCTCTCTGTCTCTCAAAAATAAATGTAAAAAATTTTTTTCTAATATGTGAAAAATCATTTGATGGCTGGGATGACAGAAAAAGTTGTAAGAAATAGGACACTACACTTCAACCTCAGGGTATTTCAGAGAGCTCCATGAGATCTTTGTGTTTCTTTCTCTCTCTCCTCTCTTTCTGTTATCATAGTAAATGTTATCCCCAATATAGAAATTAAACTGCAGAGCTGAATCAAAAGAATTATTAGCGATGTAGGTAAAAAAAAATAAAGCTAGAACTAAATACGTACACAGGACATTTAATTTCTAAAGGACTATTGAAGGCATTCTCTGCTTATAAACTAAAGTATGGGGACTCAAAGCACAGTTTCAACATAAAAATTATCATAAAGCTTTCCTAAAAGAAGCTTCCTGGTAGAGTGGGAGGGCAACTGACTAGGTAGCTATGTATGGTATGCAGGTTCCTGAAATAGTCATAAAATATACAGCATTTGTGATTTACTTTAATTATCTTTAAAAATGGAACCAAAAGATTTACGGTCTTATCTACGACTAGTAATTGGTACTGGAAGCAGTATTCAAACTAGTCTTGGATTCCCAAACCAGTCCTGTTTCTGTTGTATTCAGGCTTTCCCCATCTTATATTGGTGAAGAAAATATCTGGTGCTATCCCTTACTGTGTGACTTTGAACTTGTCCGGAGAAACCTCAAGCAGGAAAGGACCTGGGAAATATAGTTGAGCTCCTCTGTTTCATAGATAAGGAAACAAATTTCAAACAAGCTTAAAGAAACAAAGCTGAGAGCATTTGACAAATTTTGTTGTTCTCTACTGAGAGCTAAGGAGAATTCCATTAACGTGCTAAGTGCCTCCAGATAAACTTAGTTATACCATTTGCCGAAATATCCTTGAAACACCTGTAAGGAAAAAAATCAGTTTAGAATAACTGTCATTTTTACTCTAAATGCACCTCAGGTAAGAAAGACATCTGCTAAATCTTGCCAAAACAATACCCAGAAGATTCTTCTCTAAAGATTTTTATATAAATGCCCAAGTCAAAAGAGAGACAGTGTCTTAAGTTGGGGTGAAACTGCTGCATTATTTGTCTCATTATGAACCCACGTATTTTAATGAGTTCTTTTCTCCTGAGGCCCACTCACCAGCGGGATTAAGAGAGAAGAGAAGGTCATGCCAAAAACAATGCTGAATGGAACATGAAAATACAACTCGGGTGCACCTGGGTGGCTACTTTCTCACTCCCTTGGCAAAAAAAGAGCAGACAATATGAAGTCCAAAAGCACTTGCTCCCTCCAACCTTCATTTTTCTTGGATTTCTCATGCTGCATGGGAAATATTTTGTTTTGTTTTATAATTATCTGTTTCCGATAGTTAACACTGTTAAACAACCTTCAGGTTCCTTGTTAAAAATTTCTAAATAAAATCCTTCTTTAAAATAACTTCATATATATTTGAGGAACAACTCTAACTCTGGCTTCTTTGCTGAATATTTACAACTGCCTCCAAGACATTCAGTCCATGTTACTATCAATTTCTCCACCAGATCTGGATATATTCCAAACCTAACTTTCCAAATCTCCACCATTCCCCATCCGTCCTCTGTAAACCAACCTCCATCGTTATTTGACTCCCCCTACCATTATCCTAATAATCTAGGTTCAAACACTTGGCACTTGCTCTGCTCTCACATTCGGGCCCCCACTCCTATAGCTACTACCTGAGTATGCATGTCTATTTATTTATGAGATGCTCTCTCGGCCTCATAACCACTTGCATAGCCACCCTTATCATTGTCTAGTTGGTCTCCCTATCTCACTTCTACTCTTACCAAGTAGGAGTGTGTAGGTGAAATTAATTTTTCTAGAGCACAAAAATTGTCAAGTCTAGAACAGAGGCAAATACCACAGACGACATACAATAAAGCTACAAGGCAGATTACTTGTGGATGTCTGAAGTCCTAGAATTAGCAAAAGAATGCATTTGATAGCAATTTCTCACCCTCCCACAGAGAGGAGTACTTGGGTAGCTGGACACGCCAGGGGTTGGCTCCAGAAGACAGCCACAGCCCTCCTTAGTTCTAGATATAGAGGAGTAGAGAGAGAAGGGGCAGGAACACACCAATAGTCATCTAATAATGGGAATTAAAAGCCCACATGGTAAGAGAAACATTCAGGTCCCAGCATCAGTCTCTGAGGAGACTGCATGCCATCTTCAGGATCAGCTGGAGACCTTGTCATGTTTTTTGCTGAGACGTTTACTCTTAGTCTAGCTGAGGGAGCCACTTGGACCATTCAGCAGAGAAAGCCAATATGTCTCTCTCTAAATCAAACTCATTTTCACAGTCTTACTCAAAACTTCACTGATTCTTCATTGCCTAGAAAGGGAACTTTATTTCTCTAGCCTAGTAAACAAAATACAGTCCCACAAGATTATCATCCTATCCTCTTCTGTGGCCCCAATATTATTCTACTTCCATGAAGATATAACTGCATTTCCTCCCTATCATCCTCACCCCCAATGAGCCGTCTTCCTCCTTTGAATTTCACTGCATTGTTTTACTTCTCTGATTCTTCTCATACTCTTCCTTGTATTATAATCATCCATTCAGCATCTTCTTTAAAGCCTACCTTCTCACACCACCATACCTATTCGTGGGTTAAAACATATCCGATTCAAATGTAAAACTAAATGCAGAGTTCAGTTTAAGATAGTGACACAGGCTCCTGGACTCACCTCCTCACATGGATGCACCAAATCTCAGCTACATATGGAACGATTCCCCTGAAAGAAATTCAGAAACTAGCTGAGCAACTTCTACACATCACACAAAACAAACCAAAAAAAAAAAAACCCACTTAAAAGTGGGTATGAAAAAGGCTGAGACATCGTCTCCCCATAAACCCTCACCCTCTGCACAGCACAGTCTGAAGGAAACACAATGTCCAGCTTCTCCCTGAGTGAAGGGTTTGCACTCAACATCTAGTGACTCAATTTTAAGACATCCACCTGAGAGGCCCCCAAAACACCTAATTCTGGAAGCCAATGAGTGTGCCTACAACACTCACAAGAGTATAGTAAACAAAGAGACAGTTCTTAACAAGCTCAAGAGGACTCATTGTGGGCCAGTGTGGCTCCTGCCACCTCCAGGGCTTGGCAGAAATACCGGTCACTAAATCACCCAGTTTTCCCCTAAAAGAGGCTTATTTGTGTATCTTAAAAGGTGTAGCCTGAAACTCAGGCTTCTAATTTGACACAGGTATAGGGGCCAACGGCAGACGTCTCCAAAATCCCGGGAGGCTGGCAAGTGCCACCTTCACACTGTTCCCCTGCCCTGACCCAAGTTGTCAGTGTCATTCTGAAGGAAGCCTGTGCACATGTCTGGCATCCATCTTTTGTGGCTGCCAATTGAAGATCACATCCTCTTGGTCTTCTGTCTCTGGTGACTAGTGAAGCTTGTGTTCACGGGTCTTACAGTAAAAAAGGGAGAAAATAGAAACAACTCTTGCCTGGTTATCTCCCCTAGAACTTGGCAGAGAGGCACCCAACTTGGTCTTCCCCTGAGGGAGGCCAATTTGCCTGTTTGGGTACTTGCAGAATGAGGATCTGGCTTCTAGTTTGACACACATCTAAAGGCTGACTGCAATACTCTTCAGCTATCAGGAAGATGCCATCTTCACATTCACTTTCTGCCCATTCCAGGCTGGCAATGTTCACATGAAAGGAGCTTGGGCATACATCTGGCACCCCAGCTTTTGTAGCTGCTGCCCCGAGGACACATCCCTGAGAGCCTGGCTCTGGTGGCCCCAGAGCCTGTGTTCAGGGGTTCAGGGGCACTGCAACAAACAAAGAGGCAGGTCTTGGCTACCTGCCCAGGCTCTGGGGCTTGGCACAGAGGGAGTTCAAAGAGTCACCAGTCTCCTAATTTTTCCCCTGGAAGTGGTATACTTGCATACTTTAAAAATTGCTGCCTGGTGGTCCAGCTTCCAACAGCCTGCATCTAGGTGCTAACTAGGATCCTCCCTTTTGGGACACTGAATGTCTTGGTACAACCTCAATTACTGGGAGCCACAAGAACAAAGAAAGCTGCTTCAGCAATCACAAAAATTTGAGAGATAACCAAGAGTTAGGGCTGGAATGAATTAATAAGGTTCATCTACATGGGATCACTCCATCAAGGCTGGTAGAGATGGCTGTTTTATCTAATGCACTAACCAATGCAGAAGCAAAGAATTAAAGACACTGAAAAATAGGTTTCAAACAAACAAACAGAAAACCAATAAAACCCCAGAAACAAAACTTAATGAAACAGAGATAAGTGACTTCCCTGATAAAGAGTTCATAATAATGGTCAAAAGATGTTCACTCCTATCAAGAGAACAATCTATAATCAAAGTAAAAATTTTAACAAATATAAGAAAGTACCACAGAGAAATCACAGAACTAAAGAATACAATAACTGAACTAAGGAATTTCACAGAAGGGTTCACTAACAGACTAAAAGAGATGGAAACAAAGATAAAGCAACTTGAAGACAGGGCAGTGGAATTCATACAATCAGAGGAACAAAGTGAAAACAGAATGAAATGAGTAAAGATAGCGTAAGAGACTTATAAAACACCATCAAATGGACCCATATTAGGAGGAAAAGGATCCCAGGAAAAAAAGAGGGGGGCTGGAGGGAGGGAAGTATCAGAAAATTTAGTTGAAGAAATAATGGCTGCATACTTCCCTAACCTGGGGAAAGAAACAGACTACCAGATCCAAGAGGCCCAGAGAATTCCAAATGAGAGAAAACCAAAGAGACATACACTATACATTATAATTGATTTGTCAAAAGATGAAGGAGAGAATGTTAAAAGCAGCACAAGAGGGGCGCCTGGGTGGCTCAGTTAGTTAGTGTCTGGCTTTGGCTCAGGTCATGATCTCACAATTTGTGGGTTCGAACCCCACATCAGTCTCTGTGCTGACAGCTAGCTCAGAGCCTGAAGCCTGCTTCTGAATCTGTATCTCCCTCTCTCTCTCTCTGACTGTCCCCTGCTCATACTGTCTCTCTCTCTCAAAAAAAAAAACAAAAACAAAAAAAAACATTTAAAAAAGCAGCACAAAAAAAAACCCCAAGTTGTTATATATACAGGGGTAACCCCTATAAGACAATCAGAAGTTTCAGCAAAACTTTGTAGACAAAAATGGAGTGAAATGATATATCCAAAGTGCTGAAAGAAAAAAAAAAGTGAAATGACGGAAAAGATATCCCATGCAAATAATAAAAAAAAAATCAATCATAGCTATGCTTATATCAAATAAAGCTGACTTTAAGACAATGACTGCATTAAAGAGAAAGAAGAACAGTATATAATACTAAAAGGATCAAACCAACAAGAAGACATAATATTTGTAAATACTTATGTTATGTATCCAACATAAAAGTATCTAAATACATAAAAGAGATGTTAGCAGACAAAAAGAGAACAATGGAAGCAATACAATAATACAGGACTTCAAAACCCCAGTTTCAGCGATGGATAGATAATCCAGATAGAAACTGTCAGTAAGGAAACACTGGATGTAAACCACACACAGACCAGGTGGACTCAATAGACATTTATACAGCATTCTACTCAAAAGCAGCAGAATGCACATTCTTCTCAAGTGCACATAAAATGTTCTTCAGAATGTATCATGTGTTGGGTCACAAAGTAAGTCTTAATAAATTTAACATTGAAGTCATACTAAGCACTTTTTCTCACTACAGTAATATGAAACTAAAAATCAATTATAAGAAGAAAAATTAAAAAATTCACCAAAATGTAGAGATTAAACAATATGCTCCTTTAAAACCAATGGGTCAAAGGGGAAAATATCAAAAAAATCTTGTGACAAAAATGGAAATACAAGATCCCAAAATGTATGGCATGAATCAATGACAGTTCTAAGAGGGAAGTTCATAGCAATAGATGCCTTAATCAAGAAATAAAAACAGTGTGGAGGTTCCTCAAAAAACTATCCATAGAACTCCCCTATGACCCAGCAATAGCACTGCTAGGGATTTACCCAAGGGATAAAGAAGTACTGAGGAATAGGAGCACATGTACTCCCAATGTTCATAGCGGCACTTTCTACAATAGCCAAATCATGGAAAGAACCTAAATGTCCATCAACTGATGAATGGATCAAGAAGATATGGCTTATATATATACAATGGAGTAGTATATGGCAATGAGAAAGAATGATATATGGCCATTTGTAGGAAAGTGGATGGACCTTGGGGGTGTCATGCTAAGCGAAATAAGTCAAGCAGAGAAGGACAGATACCATATGTTTGCATTCATAGGTCTAACAGGAGAGACCTGGCAGGGGACCATGGGGAGAGGAAGGGGGAAAGAGAGTGGGGATGAGTGAGAGACACAGATCAAGGGAGACTACTGAATACTGGAGACCAACCATGGACTGAGGGGGGAGG